>JARFOD010156876.1:0-12202 GCA_031763545.1 Mopalia muscosa | reverse complement strand
CTAACTTTCGATAATTGTCACAAATCTGCCTGATTCATTTGGGTTTTTATAGCTGAGCCCTTTACTCATGCTTTGCACGTGCAAATCGGTTATATGGACTTTTACTTGTCTTTCACGATGATTTTCATGATCATGATAAAAACGATCATTAACAGCGTTCTAAATCATCAAGAGTTGCGTTTGAGCGAGGGTTTGGTTAACATGGACGTTTGAAACAAATATATATCATTACAACATGTGTATTTGGTCGTGTGGTCTGAAAACATTAAGCTACTTTTTCAAATTCTCTTTTGCGTTTCTGTTTTTGAAGAGTGTATATTAAAATGTACTATTTGCTTGATTTTCACACTTTTTGTAGTCTAAAAAATAATCAAAACATTAACTTATCTGAATTGTGAATGAAACTAGACACTGAACCATTAACATTTCTTTGACAGATTTACCTGGTTTACAATGAAATGGCAAACTGCCATAGCGGTTTGAAACACCAAAGAAGCCCCGATTGCCAATTCTCCCTTCTACCGGCAACCTTTTTTTATCAGTGAATACAAGGTTTATCTATTCCAACATTAGATCGTTTTTACTCAAATGCAACTTTTTTCGAGTTAAATAAATACTTCTTAGTGAATAAAAGATGGCTTTGTACATGTACTTTTAAAGTCTATTTATTTCCGATAGCTGCTGTAAAATTATAATATTAATGAGTGAAATAAAATCATTTTCGTTCAACTACACTGTCTTCTTAGTTTGCAAACCGATATAGCATCTAGCTAATTCCCACGCTGCTCGAAAGAGTTCATGATTTAATCAGCAAATCAAGGTTAAAGCTTACTGTTACATATCTGTTGTATACTGTAATCCCAGGTTTAACTCGATTTGTCACGAGCGAGCGGTAGGGATTTCTTGTATAGTCTCAACAATGGTGGAAGTCTTCATAGCTCACCATGTAAGATTTCTGAACGCTTCAGTCTTGTCCGTTTCCGGTTTGTTGTTTAGTTAGGTTCACCTGCATTCATATCATATATAAGCGGCGTGCTTTTCGGCTAAGGACTTATTATCCATCTCACCGACTCAATGTCTGCTCTCCCTAGGCTTTCTAAAATATTATCGATTCTACTTCTTACGTCGCGACATTGACTCTAAGATACACCCAGGCCATCTTGTTTTGCACTTCTGTTATTGGCTGGTCAATAGCATACGTCGCCCCAAATATTGGTGGAAATTAATGCGCGATGGTCTGGCATAGCATACGAGAGTTCTCTTTGTCTCGTCTACTATAGACTCTCGCGAGAATACGATTGATTTGTAGGCTCACGTTGTTTGTTGATGAGTTTTTAGCCAATGTTGTAAAAAACAGTTTGCATTGCTTATTTTGATGTGTTTTTAAGGCTGTTTATATCGTCTAAGTGATCACATTTTTAAATGATATTTTCGTTGTTTAACTACTTGCAGTATTTATCTTAAGCAGGAAATGTTTATTTAATGTTAATTGATGATTTTTTGCAATATTGTGCGTATTATTTCTTTTACTTACCGTTTAGTTTCAACTTCTGTGTTAAACTAATAAAACTATTTTTGGCCAAATCAATCTCCGTTTTAATTTGTTTTGTTTCACCATTAATAATTGGTACACTATTTATTTAAATTTCAAATTATCTACTTGTTTCAAGAGAAAGTCTAATAAAAAAGCTGAAAAATTTCACATCGTGATCATCGGCTCAAACTAATTAAAAACTGATTCCTGACTATTGGCTTACAGACTAATCAATTTCCAGTCAGCCTCAAGATGGCGTGTGGACTGTGCTGCCAAGTTAACCACAAAATGGCAACGTTAGGTCACATGACCAAACTTCGGTCCAAGCTTAGTTCAGCTTCACATTCTAAAAATGGAGCAATTTATCAGCTAACTCACATAAACAATTCTTTAGGAACTAAGATATACAAATACCTATATTGACAGGGTTCAAAAGAAAACGAATCCGAGAGCACTCAGATCAGATGTTCGTCACTATCGTAAATTTCACTCATTCCTGGAAATAATTTTTTCATTACAAAAATATTGACTTAAGCGGTCTTTTTTGGGAGAATTATTAATATCTTAAAGCAATATCTTCAGAACGTTAGACGGTGTTTTTTAAATCACGATTCCAAATACAGACATACACGGAAGCATATGTAATATTTACCTTTATTTAAAAAGCTCTTTCCAAACTGAAGAAACTGTCTTAAACTGTAAACATGTCGTTATATAAGAGAATCAAGCTTTTCCGATTTTCACACACTTAAGCCTCTTATATATGCGTTATTTTCTCGGACTCAATTCTCAACAACAAAGAAACTGTGACCCATGTCTTGTTTTAGATGCCACTTACTTATATCTGTGTTATTCGTGTGGTATTCAGCTGAACGCCGTATTTTATTTCGTTGATTAAGATCTCGTAATATCGATATTTTGACACTAACAACAGTCTTAAACCCACCAGCTCAAATCCGAGTTAGAGTATATTTTATGCCATCGTGATTTCATGCTCTGCTCGCGCAGATTTTATTAAAAATACATTCCTGTGCACATTTATTGCTTTTTATTTTAATAGAACCTCTTATGGTCTGCGATAACATATTTGTCTATTTACTTACATGTTTGTATATGCGCTATTTTCCTATGTATGTTTTGTGTATAAACTCCACACCATGTCTCCCCCATACTCTAACCTCTGGTCACTATCATAATTATGAAAAATATACAAATTGGAAATTCCTTTTTTAAAAGTCCCCTTTTTGCGCGAATAATACAATTTGTTTTGCAAACGCCATCACAATTTAAACTGCTACTACCATATCAAAGAATTAATATTCTGTCAAGTCGACTGAAATTGATTGACCATGCATCCATGTCTAGTTTCTATATCAGTTTGAATAATACTGGAAGTATCACAATGTTATATTGATGTCCCTAGAGATATAAAATGAGTGGCGTCCAAAATGAATATAAAGTCGAGACAAAACTTAGTCCCGGCTGTTTAAAACTCTGATTCATGAACTCGTACCCTAGTTCCTTAAATGATATATGAATATAGAGTAACAATGACATTATTTTCTGTTTTCAGATTAACGCTCTACTATCGCAAACAGATGTTGTTCTCGACCAGAGTTACGTTGTTACGTCAACTGTTTTAGTCACCATGAATTTTATCGTAGACCCCTTCGTGTTTCTTGTACTGAAGAAATCATACCGACAAGAGGCCGTAGAACTTTTCCGAGCAATTTGTTGCGGACAAAAGAACGCCAATGCACAGAGGAATGTAGAGGCCCTGTCAACTGGCGGTACATCGGTCTCCCATTCTAAAGATATCAACGACGATTCCGTTTGATAAACAAGCCGAAGGATTAAAAAAACAAAAAAACAAAAAAATTGAAGAAAAAAAAGGAATCACCATGAAAAGAAATACCACCATATGGTGTGAAATCTGTAATGCATACAGTACAAAATGAACAGCGGAATATTTCACTTGTGGGATTTTTTGCTCATTTATTCTTCAATGACCCGAAATGTACACGTTTCATTGTTAAATCTGAGCAAAATACAGTATCCGGTGTTTGATTGTTATTTTTCAGTTCTTTTCAGCACCCGCCCACCCCCTGCTTTAAAAATGGATCAATATGAATGGAACTTTTTTCACAAGATTTTCTTTTGGTGTTGACAATTAGACGATTTATACGGTAAATTGTTTTAATCAGGAGTTCTATTGGTTAAGTTTTGAGGAATTGGACGACATTTGGTTCGGAATAGATACTGTTTTAGAACATATATACATCTTGTTTATCTATAATACAGCTATATATGAAAAGTAATTTAGGTATTCGTCTAAAGAGGTAGTCTGTTCCCAAAGCAATGGACAATTCCAATCTATTGACTCCTTGTGGTAATATGGTAACATCTCAATTGTTTTTATTCCCCACAACGAAATGAACGTTTGACAAAATTATAAAACAGTATTTTCCAATTTTTAAGTTGCTATTATTGTTGCAATATGTTTAATATATTTGTAAATATTTTCAATATCAATGTAAACGGTTTTAATATGTTCAGGGATAGTAAGTGTGAATGAAGATGACACTACATCCTGACATTGTCGACATTGAGCTCCATGGTCGGGGAATTTGTCTTGGTTATGAGTTTATTGTTGATATGAATAATAAATAGAATATATGCTTAGCACAGTGGAATTTGAACGCCGTAAATATATTGGTTCGTGTCTCATGGCTTGTCCTTTCAATCATTCATCGGCGTTATGTTTATGGTATTCAAACTGCAATGTGTAATATATTTCAAAAATTAAATTAATGTAGAAAGTTATGTTTGATATGAAGCGTTGATCCCGTTTTGTACTGTTTTGCTCGTGAGTGTATGGAACAAACTTCCCGTTGCCCAGGCGCTTTCAGGGCCATTAGGGGGCAATACGAAGGAGATCTGTTTGTGATGTCAGTATTTGCATTTTGTTATTGTCCAGTATTAAAACGTTTTTGTTTGTTACGAGTGACGTCGAGGGTGAGTGAAATGACCTTAAACACTGCATCATACCCCCCAGAAATCCCACACACTGAATCTGTTTTGCTCAAAGTTGTAGTTGTCGTGTGACTTGTGTGTGACCAGTGAGCATGCGAATTTGAAAGTCCGTAAAATATTGTTTTGTTTTGGCTGTCGGCATCTACGCTGAAGTTTTGTTATATAAACCCATTTTTATTCAACATTTATTGTTAAAAGGTATTTTTGATTGTGTGTTATATATTTAATTTTTATGCTGTGCTATGCATAGATCACAAACGAAGTTTCTCGCTTTATCGGTTGATCTTAATAATTTCGTTCTGAAGAAAGGTTGTCTGTACTTTTTTGAGCAATTATACGACAGCCGTCCATTTACTCACCAACCTGGCGACAATATGCCCGAGCCATGGGCGATTCTTCGTTCTTATCAAAACATTTCGACCTGCTATCAAGATTCACATTGCAAAAAACCTTCACTATTTAGAGAAAATTGGGGTAATTTGGTTTTAATAATAATTGCGTATTTGTACAAAAAAAACAAAAACAGTAAAATAAAATAAAAATGTATGGACAAGATTCTGTTGATGAGTGGTCACATATCATGATCCTAATAACTCCCATATTCATCATATCCCAGAAGTGTTAATACAGATCGGTGCTTTACCTAATGTCGACCCTCTTCTATAGAGTATAGGAGCGCGGATTATAGTGAGATTCATGTTTTAAAGCTCCAAACTATATCAAAAGTGAGTAGAGAAAACAGATTTCTATATAGTATTTAATATAAAATGATAGTTTATAATTAATCCATCCATGCCCGATGTATGGGTGGAATCCATGGTGATGTCAAAAGTAAGATTGATCGATATCGAGTATACTTCAATTAGTATATTTTTTTAGTCATTTATATCCGATAGTAAATCATCGATCTTAGGGCTCTATTGTTTCTGAATAATTACTGCGCCATAGAGAACCATTCATCAAGCTACTTATAAACTCAGTTGATGTTATTCGGCACACAAAATCAGCTATGTGTCTGTTGAGGTATTGTTCCTAAATGATATACAAATAAAATGGGGCGTTATTCTAAGAATAAAATGTGTTTGTTGATAGTCCACTCATAATCCTGGTAAACAATGTTTCTAGGTAACATTTAATTCATAAACCCGTGATCAGCTGATTTTATATTAAACTTGCAACGTATGTTCTGACTGAGGAGGCACATATCTGTGGCATTTAACCAAATGTCAGGTGCGCGGAAGTTCCTTCCTGACACTCTTAGAAAAACATGGCTCTAAAGGAAACCATTAAAGGTTCTACAGTAAAAGCTATGGCCCAACCCTTTATGGTTCTGTGTGGAACCCTTACAACAAACGTTCCGAGCACTTTTCCTTTTCCTTTTCTATCAAAGAATCTTTTGTGTCACAATGGTTTCGTTTAAAACCATCCATTTTTCTGAAGAACCCTCGAAGAACCATTTATCTAAGAGTGTAGTGAACAATATACATGAGATCTTTTGAGAAACCTTCAGTCAGAAAGATTTGAACGTGTCTCATTAGAGACGAATTATTTAAAAACCAGGGAGAGCAATGAGGTGTTGTTTCAGATTACACATATTCTCTATGACAATAATGAGATGTGTAAATATTGACATTTCATTAGGAAACAGCATCTGATATGTTTCCCAACGACTCTCCGTCAACGTTTTCACTAATTTTTATATTAAAAAAAAAAAATCACCATTATTGGTTGACAGTATATTATTCCTGGCGATTTTTGTATCCTACATTTACAGTTCCTGTGGAAGAAGACTCAAGCCATGACGAACACCACAAGCTTCCTCACATCTGATTTTGTGGATCCTCGCGCAGGTGTGGAGAAAATAACCAAGACTATTATAATATCTACCATTGTCCCATGTATTATTCTCAGTAATGCCATTAACTTAGTGGTGTTGAGAAAAACAAAACAGATTCCTCCTAACGCTCGGATCTGCCTGGTGAATCTAAGTTTGGCCGATCTATGTGTTGGTTTAGTATCGTGTGCCCCGAGTGTGTATCCGGCTTACTCGGGTACCTGGCCGTATGGGGACGTATTGTGTCAGATTACAGGGATATTCCATGGGTCATCAGTAACCATCTCTATCTGGAGCCTATCCTTAGTAAGTGTGGATCGCTATTTCGCCATATTACAGCCCTTAAGATACCATGCCATTATGACACCCCGGAGAATCTACACGGTGCTGATTGTCTTCTGGGCGGTGGCTCTGGTAACATTTATTATCCCTGTTTTCCTCAAGGCGCCCAGTTTTATCTATTACCGATACACCTTTGAGGAGAATCTTTGTGGAATGTACTGGGAATTCAGGCCGTACGCTGTGCTCACCGCAGTCTATATCCCCATAGCTTCTGGTTCAGTTCTGGTCTTCACGAACTATCGAATCCTGAAGACCGTTTTTCAAATGAATAAAGTTGGACCAGCGGATGCAGCAGCGTCCCTTGGAAAGGGTAAAGAGGGACAAAAGAAGGATTTCAAGGCAGTCAAGGTTCTCATTATAACCTCAGTCGTGTATTTCAGTGCTTGGGGTCCATATGTGTTTGAGGTTCTTATAATCGCTGCCGACCCTAACGTCTACTTCTGGCCTCTGTTTCGTTTTTTCACCGTGTGGTTTGCTAATAGTAACAGTTTCATGAACGTAATAATATACTCCCTGATGTACAAGTCGTTCCGTCACCAAGCCTTCATGGTAATCAAGGGAGTTCTTCTGTGTCGTTGTGATTTTGACAGGATAAATGATACTCGTGTTCAGGCTTTTACCTCGTATAATTAATCGCTTGGACATGCAAAGAAGACAATGTATCTAATCGACAGTCGCCCTTACCAGTAATTATAGAAACGTGGCAAGAATATCGTGCCTGAAGTAAACGGTTTAAGGACGATATCAAAGAAACATTGGTAAAACAGTGTTATTCTGGAAGTTCCCGGACTAGGTTAAGATATTTCGAATTTCGCAAGCTTTGCTTAATAAAGTCTTCAGATGTCAACCTCGTTTCAAAGCCGTATACCAGAACTCAGGACGTTTGCATTTGTCTGGAGATAAGTCTATATGACTCAGTTAATAGGATTGTTTTCACCTCGGAATTGACACAAAAAATACGATGTTACAATTTGCCACAAAACCACGCGTTCAGTAAAATTTAGCCAATAATAATAATTCCGTTGATTTAAAGAATTATTAATAATAATTCCGTTGATTTAAAGAATTATTAATTATAATTCCGTTGATAAAAAGATTTCTTAGAATACCCTTTTTTAATTTAATTTTGATTAATTCTATTAAAACAGAGCTTCTTTTTGGCCTGACTCATGCTCTGAGTGTTTTAGCATACGGTGTAATCTGTGTGGCCTTTTAAAGCAATTGGCTTGAGAATTTAAAATAAATGGCAGATGTGGAAAGGACGAATGTGTGGAAAATCTTACTTTCGTTTCAAAATATAAGTGTAATTTTGTAGATTATGTGTTAGTAAATTCTGCAATTTTGAAGTGTGAGAACTCGATATCTTATTGGACCATCGCTTACTTCGTGTTGAGATTGATGTGATCATAAATGACTCTCCTTTTACCAATTTGGAGAACAATGCATTCAAGATGTGTTTGGGACTAGGATAAGAGGGATTTGTACACACGAGCTCTATCTAATACTGTTGTTTTCTATGAACTATTACCTATCTGTATTACACTGGAGTGTACCCTCCATTCAGCCAAAATAGATGTGCTAGTATCCTGATTGATATCTGTTTTAAAAAATCTTTTTTAAAAAATCAGTTGGAAATTAAACCGTCTCACTGTTCCGAATACAGTAAAAACTGCTTCTAATCCCTGGTTCGACTATATTGGTTTGTTTGCTTAAATGGGGTTTAACGCCGTACTTAAGGTAATTTCATTCATATGCCTGACGGCATGTCAGCCTAATGGGTGATGAAAACCGTCACCTACACCGCTGACAACAAACAAAAGCATCACAGGACAAATACAGGACACTCACAGGATAAAACAAAGACAATGCAAACATATCGGCTTCCTGTTAATCTTTAGCTCAGAAAGCCCCAGGGCAACAGGAAGCTCCCTCCAACGATGCATCCGCGCTCGACCATATCTGAAAAGTAAGGGTAAATTATTTAACGCCTAATTAAATCTCAAGAAAAAGACAATTGAAAGAAAGCATTTCTTTAAAAAAATTTAAAGAATCTGACCTTGCAAAGCATCCAACGAATTAAAAACGCAAAAACTCGCCTTGCCTAGGTCGTATAACGTATGAATTTGTAATTCAAGGCTTAACGAAAAGAATAGTGTCTCTGTTTGCGGCATGCCTCTTAAACTGAACGGATATTTTCCACCCGCCCTTGTCCCAAGGTTTTATTGTACCACTTTACAAAAAAGGAAATGCTGTGAACGCTGAAAAGTTATTGTGTAGTTAAATTGTAATAAATGGCTTTCATAATAGAAAACAAAATATCACGTTTTTAACGAATCACAAGAGCTTACTGATCGCGGGAAACGATAAAACTGACAATATATTTGAAATAAGCTCCTTGATATCTGTATTTTAATCATATAAAAAGAAAGTATATGCAGCTTTTTTTAGAATTTCCCAAGGCATTTGATCATGTAGTTAGAGACACATGTGGACTAAATTAAACGGATGGGAAAAAGGAGAAATATACTATTTATATAATATAATGGTAAATGTATATACTCTGTTATTAAATAAAGGCTGAATATTAACGACCACAAAGTACTTTGGGTCTGTCGATTGTATTCCAGCTTTGTATTTTCAATATACTTAACTGATTTGGACTGTATATATGAACTGTATATATATGAAGTGTGACGAAGGAATCAATATGTTGGCATATGTTGTTTAATAGGGGTAAAATTGAAATCATGATATTTCGTATAAAGGTTTGCGGCTGCCGCCAAATTCCTTTTTGTAACTTTTTACTTGTTATTGTTTTCGTATTAAAGTATAGCATTTACTAGCGGTTGACACCATCGATGATGCCACGGACAATCTATCTCGAGAATCGATGGAAGCTGTTTTCAGGATGAAAAAGTTTTTTTACTTCCCAAGTCTCTCTTTTGATTATCACCTTAACCCTTTTGATAAACAAGCTTTTCCCATTATAAACCATGGAGCTGATGATAGAAGTTTCCATAAAGGAGATTGCATCTACAAAGCACATCTTCAATTTTGTAAATGCTAACTGGGTGTCAAGCGATTGTCAGGCCTATCTATCGACACCATGAATGAGTTTATTTATACTGAACTTGGCAAAATAAAGCCCCATATATGAAAGCTATACCCGTCTCGTCATTATATCAACTATTACTCGACACCTGGGTCGATTTGAAGAAAAAATTGGAATGTATTTTGGAAAGCGTGGAGACACGTATGTAGATTTGGTGAAGATCCAATAATAATTTGATTAATTAAATTAATATCAGAAGGAAAATACATTTTTGCCGGTTTATTTCTCAAGATGTAATTATTATATCACCAGATATTTAGGTTTATTTCATCAAGTAACTCTCGAACTGAAAAAGAGGAAATTTTACCTATGATGATTTCAGGGGAATTGTTTGTATGTCCATCTATAGAAAATCTTCAAAAATAACAAATATGTCTTTCTGAAAACATTTCTAAAAAATCCTGGATGAATTTAACCTAAACGAGCCACATGCTTGATACCTACATTGTCCTCATTTAATGGAATAAATCTCTGTTTCCATTCGATAAACAATTTGAGACAGATAAGCAAGTTTCTATGAAGAATTTTCCTAAAAGTGAAGTCTCGGAAACAGGTATTTGAAGATTGGCTGTCAATTCAGTCTAGATTTGAAAGTACAGCATGTAAGTGGACTTCTCAATTGATGTGTTGGGTACATTGTCTGATTACAGTGTAACACATATCCTGTAATACACTCCACTGCCTTCCGTTAATATACTAGAGGCAGTGGAGTGTATTGTTGGGGTAATTCAAACCTAATTGGATTCTGTGATAATTATATTAGTCTCAAATACCATGTCGATGACCTTGGATAGTAAGTAAATGAGTAAGTTTCGCCCAAGGATCAATGGACAGATACATGATATTCAATATAAATAATTGCAGTAGGAATAAAACAGGACAGGTTTCACAAGAAGGCCTTTTGTTTTCCCAATATTTTGAAATTATACAATGATAGATTATTAAGCTGACTGAGAGGTGAACACACTTGGATGTCTCCATTTCAAAGTAAGAAATGCTGGACAGCATGGTTTAATCTGCACTTCTCTTTAGTTGTGAGTTCTAAGATTTAGGTGGAGAAATAGATTTTCAATTTATCCATACTCAATACTGTAAGTATTGTTTGGCACAGCCAATAACACAATATTTAAATTTTTAGAGAATAAGGAAAGTTTGGCTTCTAAGCTTCGAACTTTGACGTTTTAGTCCAAAACTGTTAGCAATAAAAACACATTAATATATGAATTGTATGCAAATAAATTGTTTAAGAGAGCCAACAAACAAACCTTCGATTGGAATGTGTGAATTGCTGCAAACTATTGGGTAAGGTTTTTATTGCACAAAGATGTTTTTGCAACATTTAGGACATCCTTCAGATAGATTTTTTATACAACTAGCAAAAAAGGTTGTTTGTATCGAGCAATACATTTGCGATATAGGAAATGTTGTTTAGTACGATGTTTCGTGATACAAACTTTATTCAATAAGTAACATAGGTGAAGATTAATGAAGAGAAAACAAAGGTTAACAATCCAAAGTAAGAAAAAAACAAAAAACGCTATATTCAAGTTAAAAAATAGGCATAAATTACATCCCTTAGAGTCAATGTAATCCAAGCTGTTACCATTGAGTATGTTTTGTGTGTGCTTGTATCAACTAGTGACGTTTCTATTATTGTTTTTTTCATCTCCGTAACATCCAGGAAATATCCAGCTATTGCTGAACAATAGCGTCTTTCAGTTTCCTTAATTAGTAACTGTGTCAAGTTACAGAGATTAATTGTTCACACAAAACGTTCTAAGAAAAAGTAAACACCATACAGAAGCGTGTGTCACTATATAATCAACATATTTACACTATGTACATGTTTTCTTCGCAATATCTTCCTTATGTATTTTGCATTTTTATCATCATACCCATAAAGTTATGATGAAGATAAATGTCCGCACTTATTCCTGTTATAAAACTGTTATATCACTTTCGATTCAGTTTGTCTACAGATAAATTATTTTATTGAAATAAAATAAAAATAATCTGACATTGAAAATGTTTTGCTTAATAACAGTGATTGTATTACAATGACATTTTAAACAAACCCTCTGGTTAAGGGCAGTTTGTTTGAAGAGTGGCAATGTTGGTTTTACTGCATGTCTTTTTGGAGCAAAATTAACTTTCCAATATTATTGAAATACTTCACATCTTGGTTGTGATAGTGTTAATTATTGTTGGAATACATGGCCGTCATATAAGCGAGTACCCTTAAGCACGGCGTATATCATCAATCAATCAATCAACCAATCAATCAATCAATCAATCAATCAATCAGTCAGTCAGTCAGTCAGTCAGTCAGTCAGTCAGTCAGTCAGTC
>JARFOD010156875.1:0-26136 GCA_031763545.1 Mopalia muscosa | reverse complement strand
AAGGGAAAATGATATTTTCGGGAAGTCATAGATGAAGGAAAGGAACGTTTTCTTTTTTAAATCCCACATCCATCTCCTCTTCAACTACAAATTTACTCCATACATCTTTTCTAGGACAACCGAATCGTCTTCGCCTTCCCTATTGACAGATTTACACATCGGTGCGAAGTCGTGCAGACAAATCGCCGTCTCTCCGCTAATATTAACGCCTTTCCGCATTTAATACCTTGAATGCTTTACCCGTTGTTCGCGTACACAAAAATACTGTTTTAAATATTCAGCAAAAATACCTCATCGAAAACAGCAGCAGAAACCATACTATTATATGAGATTGCAGTTTTACCACAAAGTCAGTCACATCAATTAAAAAAATGAATTGCTTCGTCAGCAGAATTAAGTTTGGGTTTCGCTTTATTATTCGTGAAAGAAGCTCTATTTTAATGCCATATCACCTCTTAAATAGTTGAATTTAATGATGTCTTCAAGTTCCACATACGTGGATTGCTTCAGCATACACTGAGCGCATGTTGGTTTACTTGTAAGACCATGACGTTCAAAAGCCCTCAAGGTTCCAATCGATGACAAATAACAGGCAACAAAAAATACCCTCTTGTACAATTAGTTTACAGCTAAATTAGGACTAATGTTTAGGTCACGCAGAAAAGAGGCTACCATGTATGTATCATGCCCTACTTCGCCAGAGAACGTAGCTAATTGACTTTAAGAAGGACAAATTAGAGTTTGATGAGAAAAACTAGAGCGGAAGATGTTTTGCAGGTCTGCTTGGGATACAGATGCGCTTTATCGCATGTGATCTTTTAGTGATCACAGGAATGCCCGAGTCGTTAGGGAATTGTATAATGTGGCGAACAACGTTGTTTCCATGATGAAGAAATAATTGGAAATGTCAATAAATAAACTAATTTATAACATACAGTTAACAAAATTTCTTGACGCAATCGAGTTGGTTTCTGTTTTGCTTGATGAGAATATTGATTGTTGACCAGTACACCCATATAAATAATAATTTTTTGATAGAAAAGAGGATATAACCTTAAGGACAAAAATGTTCTTTGATATAGAACAGTTGTTATGAAGGTTGCATACAAAACCATAAAGGGTCCCACCAGGGCGATGACTGAAGAACCTTACAGAGTTCCACTAGATACATATTTTCTCAAGGGATTACTCTTGTATAGCATTTTACTTTACATGGCGGGGATGTGACACAACTGTTAAAGCCACTCTTATAAAATAATACATATGATGTGATCTACTCTTTTGGAAAATGAATGACCCCCTCCCCCACCCCGCTTCTCCATCCATGAGGTATATACTGACATATTGTTTACCAGTGTATATTAAGTCGACTATCAAGGCATTCTATGACAATAATACCCCTGGCTTTTATTTAGTCAGTTGAAAATTCTGCTAATAGCGCCTGATTACATTCCCTCACACAGTTCAAACCGATATATGAAGTATCTGCGTAAAAGAAAAGCGCTGTCTACAATTGACACATCCATTAATTTTGAATAGAGAACAATGATACATGTTTGTTTAAATAAATAATGTTTGACATTGTTCTTTGGAGGGTTTGAGTTATATGATGACGAATTGTCATCTTTTATATTTGCCATATTTATATACGACGGAAAAACGAACCGAACGGACACCTCTTAATTCCACCTCGTCAGAGCCGGAGTCATATCACGTGGCTCCCTCATATACCTCTGCTTCACTCTTAGAATGAAACCAGTGCGGTACACCGAAGAGCATCAGCAGTTAACACAGCAACAGCTGACCTACGTCTGTGCATATTAAGAAACAATATTCGATAATGATAAATAGTGGTGCAATAGTTCTGAATCCGTCTTAGGATTCGCTCGAATCCTCTGTACACTCTTTAAAATATTGGCTCTTGGAGGGTTCCTGAGAAGAGAGGATGGTTATATATGCAACCATTACGGTTATATTATATAAAAAGAAATGGAGAAATATTTGGAACGGTTGCTGTGAAAGGGTTCCACGAGAGGCATGACTTATCAACCTTAAAGGGTGCCATAAGAGTGTTTGTAACGGAGTCACGATTGTCCCATCCGCGTCTATCCAACTCCATTGAACAATAACCCTGCCATAGAAGTGAACTGATATTAAGAAATGACACCGCATGCAGCGAAATGAGGTTTAGTATCTAAGATAGATATGTACGTATCCTAAGGGCATTCAATGGTTGGTTGACCATATATCCTTAAGGTGAAGTTTTATCTTCTGTATTCTTATCGGCTTATTCACAGCTTGAAAACGTAAGTTTAGAGATAAAAAAAAAAATGTAGGTCGCTGAAACAACCGATAAAACAGGTGTATGTATGATTAGAGTTCTCTCCTGTCTTGCTCTTAAACTTTAATTTAAGTTTAATGCCGTGTTCATTTTGATTATTTTGATATTTCAGAGGTTCATGTCAAATAGTGAATAAAAATTTCCTCTGGAGTCAGTTTTTATCAAGAATATCTAAACATTTTTTTTATATCAATCAATGGCTAACTATTTACAATACAACAAAGTTGCTGCGTACAATTGATATAACATAATATGTTTAATTACAGGTAAACGAACCTTTAGTGGCTGTTGCCGTCTGAGATAGAGTACATCATTTTATTTATTTACTGTCCTAGTCAGAGACTTTAAAAATCCATTAATCGTGATTGTTTAAAGCTTGCATTACATTATCCAAGTCTGGAAAACAATAATCACTATATTTTTTGCATTTACCTGTGCTCCAAGTAAACTTGTGATTATGTGCTAGTATGACGCATGCGCTCTAGAGGCGGGTTATGGTTTGTGTAACAGCTCATCGAGTTAGGGTTACAGCCATTGCTCATTAAACGGAACACGAAGCATTAAATATGTATTAAACCGAATCAGGGCATTTCGTGATTAAGGTTGATTGTAACCAGTGTTTAGATAAGGGACGGAAGTATATCCACGCTGCACCAATACATCGCTGCTGGATACAGGCAGCAAACAGTTCACCCATTAACAATTCATGGCAGTCGTTATAAGTCTTATTAGTCTTGCTCGCTGCTCGAGCAATTGGCGTCATCATACTGTAGGTCCGAAATAGCAGTGGGGGACTAAAATAACGGAAGCGGTGATAACATATATCCCCATGTTGACTTCAAGACTACAGAGTCGTCATATAGTTAGACGCGGGTCGCTTTCAATTCTGCCAAAGGTTAACTGAACTTTGTGAGAAGAGTATTTAACAAATTTATCACAAATAATGATTTTGAGTGGATCGTCTGTGTTTAGTTGTGTAGAGAAACATGATCTTGAATAAAGATATTAAGTAATTTAAGTACGGTCAGTTGGTTTTAGCAAACGAAACATGGTTTACAATCCGAGTGCCTTGATATACGCACACTGCGTCATTTTGAAACTATATAGCCGAAGAGAGTATTTATCGAGTGTGTCTTACTGTCGATATGGCACAAAATGTTATTGTCGTATTGATAATGCTAAATTATTGGAGTATAACGTCATTATATGAGTGAAATACCTCAAATGACGTCTTTAGACACCAATAAACTGACCGGACAGTCGATCAACAGGCAGGCCGATTAAAAAGTTTCAAATACATTTGCTTTGTGCCTAATTACATTTAATATGGCTCCGACTCTCAGCAATTTAAAGCTCTTATATTTAAGCCCAAACAAAGAAAATGAGCTTTTGGATGTTTGGCGCCGTCTAGTCGGAATAAGTTTTAAAATTGGATCTAGCTGGCGCTTACACAGGCAAACATAGGAATTAAACATAATGGTTTACAATCCTTTTGACAATATCAGTGTTCTCTAGTATATAATGGCACGATCCCCGCAATCTAAATAAAGAGTTATCTCCAAGCATGGTAGAATTTGGTTGCTGGCACTTTCGAAATCATCTAAATGTATCGTCATCTACCCCGCACAGTCATAATAGCAAAAACGTAAGTAAATAATTTCCGCCTGCCTTCAGTGCCATTTAGAGTTGTTTTGTCAGTGGGTAGTTGGCGGAAGGTTGGCTTTGTTTGTTGCCCTGGTGCCTTCAGTGCTAAATGGAAGCATGAAGCCGTTCTGTTTGTGATGTATTTGTACAACGTCCTGTTGCTGTCACGATTTGTCTTGCTTTTCTTTCTTCCAAGCGGTGTTGATGGTGTTTTTTTTTCACCCAATTGTCTGACACGCCGTCATGTGAGTGAAATAACATTAAGTACAGCGCGAAACCTCAATCAAACAATCAATGGGCAGTTGTGACGTTTACAGATGTGTTCTTAACGGGCACTGTTTTTGTGGAAACCAATTAAAGCAAAAAGTTTTATGTGGAAAATCAGATTTTTTGGTTTTGCGTTGACATAAAATGTATTTGGCGTGGATCTCTCGTTTGAGAAAACATCGATGTAATTAGAAATTGTTTAAACATCACTAACTGTTTTGCTAACACTTCAATTTTTGCACAATTTAACAGGACACCTAAGTAAAGTAAACAGACGCGAGAAAACAATTGCGTTGAAACGTGCCGAAGAATAGTTTGTTTCATTAGCAGTGACAACAGAATTTAACGCAAATAGAAAATGACACGGGAAATGCCCACGAGAGATGTGTTGTGATTTTGTGAGCTAACACTGGACAGAGCGTTAGAGTTGAAAGATACGCACAGCAACCCTCTACTATGCGATATATTTGCACAAAGCCGGTGATAAGAAAACAATACGTGGATTCTCCGTGCTCAAGACATACTATTTTGCATTTTACGTCAGTCCACTGCGGAATACAAGTAAATTTAACCTTGCTTTGGGTTATTTAAAACGACAAACTTCAGGCTTAATTAAGTAATGACATGGTATAAGCACCATTTTATACCTTGCCTCACTTCCAATATGTGAATTCCTACATTCTTTGAAAAAAATTGCATGGTACGTATAAACATTTCATAACGTGTACATTATTTAATACATTTTGTGATTTATTTAAGTTTCCGCAACAGTCTATAATCTATCTTTAAAAAAATAATAGAAGAATAAATAAATGAACGAAGGTCTCATTTTTCTTCGATTAATTTTGCCATCATCAAGGGAGGAATTTAAAGCGGACAGGAAGCAAATTTGTAGAGGTTAAAACAAAATATTAGTTGAAATTTGTCCTCTGGGGATGCACTTCTCTTGTATGCTGCTATAGTTTTCGGTGCAAACCAAAGATTGATAAATGAAATGAAAACGCAAAATTATATAATTTACGTCCCAGTATCCTGTTGGCGAGAAGGGTCATTATTACGCACATTATCTATCCTAGCCTTTGATATGGAGGAAGTATGTTTGACGCGAAAGGTGATACTTAGATTAAATGATTGCTTTCTACTTCCTTATGCCCAAGGCTGACTTTATAATGTATACAATTTCTACCAGCAATGAGAAGAATATTTGAAGCTGGGGGCATAATTAAGAGTGTCACAGTGGGTGCATTATATATGGGAGGGAAAAGCGCTTTGACACGAGTTAGCTCGAAGGTGGTGGTTGATTTTATAGATGGATAGGTCTTTAACGTCATGCTTAAGGGTATCTCCTCTAAATGTTGTTGATGGCACAGTAAATAACTAAATCAACGCATATATAACATCGTCAACTGAATAAAATAAGTGCTTACATCATTTTTTTTTACTGATTTCATATTTTTACCTAAATCAGCTTTACATCACGGGAGACACCTTTTGTAAAAGTGCTTATCGAAAGCATGTACTTTTAATGTTTTGGAAAGCACTATGATCATTACCGATGTCAAGCATGTGGCACAGGCAGATTTACAGTGCTATTCAAGTGGTTATTTAGACATTGGCACTTATTTCAGAAGGGCGACGTTATATGATGAGTGTTCTTCTGCTGGGAATCTATACAATAAAAGGTATATTTAAATATTGCGTCATGAAAATGGCTTTATGTCGTATATAAGAATAGTTTGAATAATACTTGACAAACAAGTCAGTCATCAGTATCAGAAAAGATTCCGACCGTTTCAAAGAACATTTACCTGTTTTTTGTTTGTTTGTTTAGGCGGGGGTGGTGGCGGTGGTAAATCAATTGTTACAACAGATATTCGCGGTAAATGCCATGACCCAATGCAGAGTTTGCTTGGAATTATTATCGGGTGCCCAGTGCAACACTATTGGTGCAGGAAACGTGATAAAATTGATCCAATTTGCACTTTATGTGTAAAAATGTTACAAAGTCGATCAAGCTCGGATAGGTCACTAGCCAGTCATATATTCCTAAAATTCTTATTTTGTGTGTTCATATGTAGCCCAGTAGTCTAGCAGGGTGCATTAAACATATGTGATCTGTATTTCACAAGACAGTTTTAGGCCAATATGTTTTGTTTTAATTCTGTAATTGTGTAACGAGACAAAGATGCAACCGGCGATGTCCACAGTCCTTGGAAAGCTTCCCTATAAACTTAGGGTTGGAATGTCCTTCAAATTGTGAACAGTATATTGGATGGTGCTCCGATGACCATTATATCAATGACTGTACAACGGTGCGACCCGAACCATAATAATAGGTAGGTTTACTGGAAACGAAATTCAACTAATTGTTTCGCTTGAGTACGAACTAGACCAGTCTTCCAAATGTTAATTCGCGGACGAAACGTGTTTTTTCCTCAAAGAATTCTGTGACTATTTCATTTGTCCTACCAAAATTGGAACAGATTCCGCAGAGCTGAAGCAGCAATAAAACGGTAATGTAATTGTTTTAGACTGTCCCAGAACAACAAATCCAACCGGCACCAAAAAGCCAATGAGAATAAACAGAATTTTAGGCCCACATAAAAAAGTTGCAATCATTTATTCGCCCATGATGTCAAGCAGTGAACATAAGATAGTCCTATAAAAAAAAACTCGCACTGCTTTGAGTTTGACAAAATGCGTAAAAGTCACTTGTGAGAGCAAACTAGATAACCTGTCTATTTATGACAGCTATTGTAGGTTATGGCAATATGATCGGCCTACCTTTATGCTGTAGCAGATTTCGTTAATAAGGAACAAAGACCTGTCATAAAACAGCAATAAATAACATATAGAAACTGACATACCGAAACAGCCGCGTTTTAATGCAAAATTATCTCCCATCAGTAAAATAGGCGATATCTCGGCAATCTAGACACAACAGAAGCTTCCTCTGGAAGCACAGTAACACTCGAAGACGCATCAATGCAAGCGGCAGATTTAATCACAAATACCCTGGGATTTCCCCTTTCCTGGTCTGACAGTCTCATTGAACTAATGTAGACGACGAAAAACATCAGAGAGAAACACCAAAGACCGCCAACACAAAAAACTATATCCATTTGTATTCTAACCTTGATTAACCTGTGTTCTCGATGTCAATTTATCTTTCCAAAATCATTTCACGGTGCTTCTGACACTGACGTGTTCATATTATTTTCAACATCAGATCACTATTATACGGAGGCATCGCAAATTTTCGATTGTTTGGGTCTATGTGAACTTGGGCCAGGGACATTCTTAAGTGAATATGTTGGAGAATGATTGCTATGAATATACACACAGTAACGTGGCGTAGACACAGTATGGCTGAGTATGGAAATATGATACTACATGTTTCCTCCCACCTTAGTTTAATCCCTCACCTCACTATCATTATAAATTTATGTAGCACAATTAGCTCCATGAGGTTAGCCACTAAGCTCACGAAGCCATAAAAATCGACAGAGGAAATGGCACAACCATGTTACAAGATCTAAGTTATTAATCCCGCACATGTTGTTGTGTTAGCTTGTATAGGAGATAATTTAATTACTATAACGTGTTCGTTGCGTTAAACGACAACCAAATTACAAAAACGAAAACAAGAAAAACCTCACAACCTGAAAACATACATGTGTCTTTCCGGAAAATTGTAAAATGCATTCGGAAAACACCAAGAAGGGAGGAAAACACGCATTATAGTTGGCCCTTATTTCATGCTTTAGACCAAGTCATATTGCTGACATTGCCCACTTTACGAGCGCGATGCTTATTGAAAAACAAAATTGTACGGTTCACCCCTATGGTATGTGGACGGACTATTCCTTAGAGTGATCCGTCGGATAGTGCCGAGTTTAAAGAATGCATAATTGATGCAATAAAGGTGAGTGGCTTGACTGTGATTTGATCCTCACCCTGCGAGAGCTTTCGGAAGAATCATTAACTAACATATAACAGGCAGGTCATTGAGAAACAGTTAGCAGACAGGGGCCAGTTGCTCTAAACAGTATTAGCCGTTAACACTATATTAAATCGCTAATACCGGGCTAGAGATAGACCTACAACATGGCGTGACGTCATCTAATATAGGTCTTCAGCAATCGTAGTTGTATAAACCCTAATCATTAAGTACCGTTGGATGAACCAGTCACTTGTGGTTAAGTGCAAAACGAACGTATTTGTTAACCCTAAGCTACAAGTTTCCAATGGGATCATTTACAAACCAGACTTTACTTATCACGTGACTACCAGCTGCTGTCTATACAGGTTAAGACTATGGTCGAACACTTAGATATAATTCTGTTAAAATTATTAATGCAATGTTAAGTTTTACTCGATTCTACGACTAAACGGTTGTTCACTGTTCCAATGGGAAGAAAACCAAGCGACAAATGAAAAACATATGTTAAAACAACAAATCATTTTTAAAAATTGTTGGAAATAAGAACAGTGAAGCAAAAAAAAATGTTGAGTAATACATCAATAAAATGTGATGTGAAGTGAAATTAGTAACAGGACTGATCATTGTTTTATGCCATACTCCGTGGTATTTCAGCTACACCGTGGCAAGAACACAGTAAAAGAAGTTTAAATGTTTTAAAAATATTTTTCTGTTTTTCATTTATTTTTATTATTTTCTTTTAAATTTCTAAGATATTTCCAACTAAAAGCAATGTATCTTAACATCACTAGGGAAACAAACACCAGTGTCAATATATTAAACGTTTTATATTAGATCTCAGCATTGCAAATAATACTTTTAGAACCGTCAATTCGTTTTCGTCATAAAACTGGTTGTGCACATAGGTATTGGAGAAGATGTATGGTTATTAAAAATCTATTGCTCTAAAATAATTCGGGACGATCACATGAAATCAATTAAACGATTTCAACAGGACATTTAGTTTGGAAAGGTATTGAACATATACGAATAAGACAATTGTAATAAGTTATTGGATTCCGTGGTGAGACAATTAGAGAATGGGTGTATTAAATTGGCTGATTACCATTGCATGGTGTATCCATCGTATTGATGAATTAAATGAATCCGTAATGCAATATCTCTTCTTCGCACATAGAGACAATACTTTACTAATGACACCAGCACATATGCCAGCTGCAACTCTAATTTAACGAAATAATATTCATGAAAGGAAAAGGCATGCAAACGTCTCCTTCACAAACACCGGAATCGAATGGGTAAGGGTATTGCAGCTTGCGCTCTCGTCATTACTAAAATTGATTTATAGTTAGTCGCCTTCACGACACAATTGAGGCAGTTAACCCTTTATTTGCTGATATATAAATGATTCATATTTGTCACCGGTTGATAAGAATTGCCTGACCTGATGTATGGGAATATTTTAATTCGTTTTATTTTGTCAATAGACAAGGACCTATATTGTTTTTTCTGGGTTTTACATCGTAATACAGCTTGTTTTGCATATATGATGGTAGTGCGAACTCTATTAGTACAGCTTCAAACATCATTCAGACAAAAAATAATATGAATGGTGGTGGAACCCTACCATAACCCGTAATCAACGACTGTACCTAATTCTAGAAACACTAACAGCTGTGGGCTGGTAACTTAGACAACTATTGAATAAATTTTCTACATATAAGCTAGACGCGGATATACAAGATATTGATGTGTTTAAAAAGCATCATCTGTTGGTTGGTCAAGGTTGAACTTCTTACTTTCTTTTACTTATCTGGCAACAGATTGTATACTTCTCATTCCGCCATACGGCTGAAAATCGGAGAAAACATCGTACAATCAACACCCCCGCGATTGTGGTACTCTGAACGGTATCGACAGACGCACTGGAACCCGTGGGGGATACATCGACGAAGCATCTGTGGGCCGACACACTAACAACTGTACGACCGAAGCGGGCCATTTTTTAGGAAAGTAAAATAAAACACAAGTTGAGGTCAGTTACCGGCTTTTGTGCTCGTTGTTTTTCTCTAAAACGCTATACCGGTGGTTATTATTCCCATGTGTCGACAAAACGTCCAAGCTCGTGCTTCCTGTGACTCCTTTATTCTATAAACACTAAACAGATCAAATCAGAACCTGTTTCTATAGACAAGTTGAACACAGAGTAATGTCATGTCTCCGTTAGTGAATTAAATTGGTAATGAGCCGGAGAACTGTGATTCTAATTAGAAAAGATACGTTGGAGACCCCAGAGAAGCAAACACTTAGCGATGTCCATTTGTTATCATTAGCCATGTGTCCGTCTGACAAATGGCAGCAATAGTTTTTCCTTCAGTTTCTCGTTCTCTGTTGGGTAACTAGAAAACAAAATCTCTGTTTAAGAAATGAACCACAGCCCTGATCATATAGGATCCCAAGGTAAACTTAGTTGAAGATAAAGTTTGTCCGGGTTATTTTTGTTATAAACTTTATTATAAACTCTGGGTTCATAATTACGAATAATAGTTACATACAGTTGTTGCTGTGTGCACTAGCATAACACAGTATGCCATTTGACATGAATAAGAATTCTGTCGACGTCTACATATGAGTGTATTGCGATAGTACAGCTACAGCATCACTGCATATTACAAACTAAAACACTCTGGGCGTTATGATTCGTATATTGACCAACGACGAGGTGCATAAATATCATATTGACTTGTATCCATCATGGATGCATTAGTGTTTCATACTCTGCCAATAAAGGAGAAATGTTGTGTCGTGGGACCTCGTAAATTCATACATTTGCTACAAGACAGTCTTCTGCTAGACAAAATGGGA
Source organism: Mopalia muscosa (assembly GCA_031763545.1). Taxonomy (NCBI): domain Eukaryota; kingdom Metazoa; phylum Mollusca; class Polyplacophora; order Chitonida; family Mopaliidae; genus Mopalia; species Mopalia muscosa. The sequence continues at coordinate 15,076 of JARFOD010156875.1, read as the reverse complement.
ATAGTTTATATCTTAATAAAATGAAATTGGCGCGGACAGAAGCAATATGAGTAGGAAGTCGTAATGAAACTAAACGGAAGCAAGAGTAATAAAATCGTGATCTCCTGTTACGCTTTGTTATTTTGTGTTTCTAACGTGCCCGATAGTAAAAATTGAAAGCCGCATTGCAGGCCCGTTTAAAAGCTTGTATCGTTTGTCCAACCGTCCGCTGATAACTTGGTGGAATTTTTGGAAGAGCTTCACGGGTATAAAACACAACAGTAGCAAATAAAGCTTGATAACTTCGATGGACTGAAGAAAAGAGTTTCAGCAACAATCAGCGAGTTATGATGGAAAGTTAATACCTTTGACAAACGAAGCGAGAGATGTACACTGAACGTCACAATTTGGGCTAGTAATAAAAAAGGTAATGTTTTATATTCTTTGACGTGACCAATCATAATTGATCGTCAACAGAATGGGCCAAAGTAAAAGGTAACAGTTTTGATTCTCTTAAAATGCTTTCCGCAATTTAGGATCACCGACTGAATATTTTAACGTCCAACATTAGATTTTGATGGCCCCCAGAGCTTATAACAATAAATCCCAATATGGAAAAATAGACCCATTAATTCTGCCCGAAATATGACATGTTGATACGGAATCAATCCAGTTCTCCGTAATGAATAACGTAATGTTCCATTACAAGAGTTAGCTTCGGAAGACGAATCAGCAGTAAATACATTGCAAACTGGAAAGAAATCAAATAAAGGTTTGGCTATGATATTATGACGTCTGTAAGTATTATTTCGGGGGGTGGGGGGTGGGGGGGGGAATAAATGTGGCACTGTTGTGGGAAGAAAACTATAATTTACGTCAAATTGTGTTACCAAATGACCTTTGACATTGGGCTGCCAAGTAACTCGCAGCACGTTGTGTGCGATCGTTTTCTGGTGGATTGTTCGAATCCCGGTGATTTTTGTTCTCTCTTCGTTTATGTAATATATATAGGCGTAAGCAAGCATAATTCGATGGCGATGGCCGCGATTGAGAACTTTATAGATTCCAGCCTTTTTGAGGTAACAGTTTCGTGGTATGAAATAAGCTACTCTAATTGTACACATAAACATGCTTCCCCTCCCCCTCCCCTCGGCACCGCCCACACTGACACCTACTTTGAATTCTAACGTGATGAAGGGGACACCAAATGTGCAACCAAATTAGCACATGAGGTGGTACTGTAACCTGATGATCCTAACCAGCTATTACCTCTTATGGGGTGTCATTTTGGTGGATGCATGTCGAGAAATCGCTGGATTTAAACATAGAGTGACTGCATCAAAACACGTAATGCCTCAGGACTAAAAAAAATGTTAACAGAAAATCGCTGGTTATATCATTTAGCAAAGCTTTTGTTTGACGCAAGACAGGATAAACACAGAGGGCAAAGTTGCTTGTGACAGAATCTGCGAAGGGTTTCCCCACATCTAATTTCATAGCAGCAAATAAGTATAATACCAAGGCATACTTGTTTGTGTATCCAAGCATCTTCAATGATATGAAATATAGCAAAAAGTGTATTTACTCGTATTTTGAGATAGTCAAGGCTAATTTTGTGCTTGATCGCAACGTTTTGATAGTTGATTGTAAGTGTGTTATAAATCTGTAGACGAAACAGCCACAACGCGTATGAAAAGTATATGTGCTATCATCTAAAAATCCAATTTTTTCTCAGTTATGTCACCCACAGAATTACACATACTGTAAAAATAGAACCCTATTCCGAGTTCTGTTCTCCAGCTGCCTGTTACAACAAATGCATGGTTGACTATATAATTGGTTGGTTTAGCATGATTAAATAGTTCCCATTTAGCTCAAGCCAGGTAAGGCTCCATTGTGTAACAGCACTATCTTATTTAGCTTTTGACTCGCATGGATTCGTTGGCATGAACACGTGCCATAATATTCCTCTGATGGGGTCATTTGGGGATGTTCTAGTCTACGCCACACTAACAATTAATTAGTTAGCAACTATCAAAGAACCTACATGGCTTTGCTCCTGTACAGAATCATTGTCTATAAAGCCAATAAACTTATGCAGTTGTTACTTTGATAGGAGGACGAGTATGGTCGTACTAATGAGCTGGAACTGGATAGTACCGGTCCATCCCAGGTGACGCTCTCCGCGATCAATTAGAAAATTTGATATCTTCACACGTATTAATCAATTGCTTCTTACGCGTTCTATTCACCAAGTACAAAGATTGCTGGCTAATTTACGTTGTTCTCAAATTGTATTTAAGCCAAAGTGGCGTTAAAACACGCAGCTGTTTTAACATTTAACGGGAATTAGCTCAGGCTCAGCAAAAATGGACCTTTTATAAAACTACATTGTTATTCGTTGATTGATATTTTGAAAACGTTCATGTATATGACAATAATGTACCCCAACAGTGTTACCATGCTCACACGTTTATAAACTCTGAATTGTTTAGTTCTCTTGGAAGATTTGTCATCCTCCGGTGTTAAATTGTGACAGTATGACCTAACTTATTCGTCACATAACGAGAAAGCAAAACATCGTAAAATAATATTCATAAATTATTTGTGGAAGAATTATGAGCTTTGTGGTGTTAAATTGCTGGACGTAATTTTACACCCCAGTATCAGTTACCAGCCGTAGGCATTTTATCAACGCATTCAATTATCAGCGTCGATTTGTGATCCTAGATGAAAAAATATTAAATGCCTTTCGCCTTAGGGAAGTAATACATAAAAAAATTCCCTTGACATGTTTAAAACGGCTGCATAATATCAAACTTCCTTTGAAAAATGCCTCCATCGCTTGAACGACACAATAATATTCATACTTATCATTAAACTTATTAAACTAGAAAGACATTTAGTTATACAATTAACCTCCAGCCGTACATTCCTTTCCATATCTGATTTTTGCTATCCAGCAGTCGTGACGCAGCGGGGCCGCGTTGTCCATACGTTTTCGAGATTTAATTTGACTGCCCAAGAAAAGCCCAAGGAAGAACAAAATGATCAAATGAGCTTAAACAGAAATACTGTTCACAGCACTTATGAAAAGTCGTGTTCTGCAAATGTTAAAGCCTGCATAATTCGTTTTTTTGTCAGTTTGGTTAGTCATTCAATTATATGATGGACGAATCATCCTAATTCGTGTATCTGTTGATTACGTTGAATATTATTTAACACATATTCATGAAAATCATTTTTCAATAAAAAGCTGTGAATTAATAACGATACATATTATTTTGGTGGTGGTTATTATATGAAATTGTTTCGAATAATGATCACTGTAAGAGAGACAGAAATTATATGACAGGAAGAATTCGCCACAAATTTATTTACAGAAACGGCTCGATCCAGATCACGATCCACGCAATCAGACAACCAAATTTCATAACGGTGGTTAATAGCCGATTGACTGATTTCTAAGCCTTTTAGGATGTGTTTGATTTGTGTTTAGCGTCGTACTCAAGGGTATTTCACTTATATCACCACAGATTTTACATTTCACATTGTTCTTTCTTAAATAAGGTAACATCGTAAATCAAGCCCCTCGATCTCCGGAAGCAAATCATATCACTCACTCATATACTTGACGTTGGACACGGAATCAAACCCGTGGACTGTACATCGAAGTAATGTTAGTAAGAACCGCGGACGGCTTTAAAGAAGGTTAGAATATCATATAAACCAGTCCTCGCTACACCACCCTTCCTCTGAAAAGGTAATGCTGGCTTGGTTATACCACTAAACATAGGCTGCTAAAGGCCGCGGGGTTAAGTAGGTTATCTGTTAACAAATGATCACATTAACTGATCATTGACTGTTCGGCAGTTGGTGTCCATTCATTTTCACAGTGAGGACTAGCGATGATTTTCCTTCAGCTTCAGCTTTGAAGAAATTTGTAATGCAGTCTCATTTGCATTTTTAAAAGTACTAAACCTTTCTTTCTGAACTCATATTTAATCCAGATTTTGCCTTGTTAACATATTCGGACCAGCCATGAGTAAACATATATGTTCTAACAATAGCCGAGAACCCATCTGGTTTGGTGAAATCCATTTGTCATATGTAACTGATGCTGATTTTATATAAATTGCTTTCCAGTTCCCATTAGCCTAGACCATATTATAACAAGTCGGTATACCGATGTAAAGATTTCTCTACAGTCTACAGTGGGTTACAAACTTTATGTTCTGGTTCTAGTTTCACTAAAGTATCGTGGGTAGCCCCATTCTATATTATTAATTTGAGAAGATAAACAAATTATTACGACAAGGTAAAATGGAGAAATATATGACAAAAACACAAATGAAAATATTGTTTGTTGCTCTTAATGCTCCGCGTTTCACAATAAATGCATTCATACGACAGTGTGGCAACTCAAATTGAGAAGCGTACAAACTTTGCGATCACGGGAAACACTAAGTGACGAGATACACACAAAACAATGCCTGAAACACAGTGTTATAGAGACAGGAATGTGTAAATGTACGGAGTAAGACAACAAAATGAACCGAATTTTTGTTGTCCCTAGGTCCATTAAGTACTATGACAAGAAAACCCTACTTCTGTCTACCACTGAGAACTTTGAACGAAATGCCTTTCGTCTTTCGGCTATTAATCCAAATGTTTGGAAGCATGTTCAGCAAGTCATAGAAAAACAAATTGCAAATGTTGTTATGTCTTTATACTCAACGGAACCCAGTAGTTTTGCATGTTTGATTGAGGTTCAATGTCACTTATATCACAACGGACTGTTCATTCCACACCAACCATTGCTGAAATACGGTGAAAAACCAAGAGGGAAATCTCGCAAAAACCACCCCCGCGTTACCGGAGCCACATCGTGCGACTCACTCCTATACCTGATGGTAGACACATGAACATTGAAGTAGCATCAGTAAACCTGCAAATCAACCACTTTTCACGACTGTGGACCAAAACCCAGTAAGAACGCTCTGAACTACTTAGTTCTCTGAACTACAGCTCTTCATAAAGCCCAGCAGTATACGTGCCTATCATACCTCCGTCTGAGTAAACGCACTAAGAAAGTTTGAGTCTGGAAAATAGTTCAGCTGCAAACGCTGACTTGATTTTGTTCTTATTCGTTTTCTGTGGTTACCACTAAACACACTTGACAGTAAAATGGTATGGAGTTTTGCTGTTAGACAACAAAATGGCACGAATCTTGGACTGAATATTCCGTATTTTGCAACGCATTGAACGGTATTTCACATGGCGCCAATATTGAAGACTTATGTGAGTTCATAATTAGTAGACTGTCGAATTGTATGTTATGCCCTTTTTTCCATGTGCTTACCCTTAAAATGGGGATCAAATAAAACTTAGTCCACTGGATTTTATACTCCAAAACACGCAAGGCTCTGACTATAAAGATCTAAATGAAATAAGGACATAATTTTCGAGCAATGAACTACAATTAATGTGTGTCTCTATCCTGGAGACATCTTAATGCTTTAAAACGTGTTTTTATTTGTATAAGCCAATGAGTAATTATACAAAAATTAGCACCACGAATACGACCGTAAAAACGTCATAGCAAAGCGCATGTAAACAGTTATTTTTCTATAATTAATAATTAATGCGTTTTTCTCACATTACGGAATAATAAACGCCAAGAAAATGTCTTCATGAATGCAATGGTTACAGTTTCGTTTAACTATTAAAGTTATAACGAACAAGAAACAAAATATTCTGAGCCGTATACAAGCTTAGATTTGCAACAATTTATGGTTATAAAAAGTAAAGCAGTTTTTTACCTTTAAAACGGTATTGTCCATCGATAAATAAAATAGTGCTCTAGGCAACGTCATACTTTTCGCTGGGCGTGTCTAATGTAGAAACTTTATGTCCAAAAAACATTTCCCAAAATGTATTAATTGTTCTGAATGGCTTTTCTGAATGCCTTGACTTAAATTTAAATCTTTCTTGTTATAAATTCGATGTCAAGGGTATTTCTCTTCTGTGACAGCGATTTATTTAAGAGTCAGATTAAATTTGTAACCATCCAGTAACCTCTGGTTTTTCAACGCAGAAAAAAAAAACCGAGGCACAAACCCGTGCCCTCAAATATCTTATCAGGGCATCAAGATGTAGATCTCTACTATAAGCCATACTTACGAAAAATCGCAACTTTTAAGAATTAATTTGTTAGTATCTTCAAAACAGGCATTGTATGGATATACGGCTTCAGTTTGCGTGGAGACGACAGCACAATTTATGCGATTTTAGCGAATATCACTACATTCAAAGTGCTCCGCAAGCGCAATAGAACACTAGCGTGTTTAAGCTGAGAACATACTGTCCTATATATAGACGGCTGTATAATCAGAAGCGGTCGCCTATCTTGGCTGTAACATTGACTTTAAACAATCTTTTGAACGGTATGAGAGGTCGATGAGCTAACCGCTGTATTAATCGCTAGGGCTCGTAAAGCGAAGACAACACGTACTCGAGTAGCACTCGGAAAGACACTCAACTTTATAATTGATTGGTTTGGTGTCAAGAGGTAATCTTTAAACTAGATTAATTGATCTTACCTGAACGATAGAAGATATGGATTTCAGCAATAGTGAGCTAGTTTGGACTCGGTCTGAAATTAAGAACAAGTAATTTATTTTAATAATTTAACATAAAAATACCTAGTTCGCAGCCTCGGTGGCGCTACATAAATCCTCCGAAATATAAATTTACTAATACTGCCCTGGCGAAAGGCAATGTCTGCGAACAGATGTGCCAAGCCAGGTCGATTCAACTTCTTATATCCTAAAGTACCCGTCGAGTATTTTTTTGTAAATGTGCCCTGGCAGAATTGATCTTATTAGTTACAGAATGCTTGAAAACAAACAATAACCGGGAAACTTGGTATTAATGTAATCATGTCCACGGCTAGAGAAAGGTTGATTAATTTTATGGAAAAGATTGAAATTTTTTAAGTCAACGAATTTAATATGATTGTAACCGATGCCGTTAACGGAATGCTAATATATAGTAGAAACATCTAGGCCTACAAATTAACTGAATTCCAATATAAACATTTAATTTATAGTGCAAGGAATCGTACAATTATTTATTAAACCAATCTGTCATATTCTAAACAACTTAAAACGTTACGTAATATTTTCAAAAACAATTGATATTTGTGTGTCGTTACTCAGATAAAATGAGTCCGACTAAAAATCAGAATATGAAAATTTAAAATTAATTTTATTTGGAGAGATCTTATGCATACTCATATGCTATCAGGATTACTTGCTTTCGCACTGAAAAATGAAGTCTTTATTAAAGGCTTATAGTTGAGTTAACGGAGTACATGGCTTAAATGCCTTCCATGAACATTGTCTCTTTTATACACAGGAATCATAAAACAAATTAGTTTTTGTGCTGAAAACAGTGTAACGGTATTTAATATTAATCTTTCATGATCTCGGACAGGCATAAAATATAGGCATATTTACCACGATGGCGGCTTTGTAACATAAATAAAATCTAAGAACTTGCCCCTTAGCTACCTTCCAAAGATATCGAATGAATTATTAAGGCAATATATATATAATGGACAGAATAATCATTATCGGTGATGAAGATATATCTGTTCCTGATATGTGAATAAAATAGCATTTGTAAGACGATATTCTACTCACCTCCACAACTTTCTCGGAATAAAAAACTACCTCGTCTGATAAAATAGAACACATATCAACGGTTGGTGATCGCTTGCCCCAGCCGGGCCTTCGTTTGTCCATGTCTGATAAGTAATCGTCAGATCGTTTTCCCCAGCCAGGTCGCCGTTTGTCCATCTCGTATTCGCGTTTTCCCCATCCTGGTCGGCGTTTGAAAATAGATTCGGCAACTGCATCAGCCCGTTTTCCCCAACCTGGACGGCGTTTTGTTAGTTCATCGGCCAAGGACTGAGTAAGCATTCTTTTACCCCAGCCTGGTCGTCTCTTTTCCATTTCTTCCGACTCCAGAAAGTCAGAATCCCGTTTCCCCCACCCGGGTCGTCGTTTGTCTATGGCGTCTTCGTATGAGTCGGGGTCAAATCGTTTACCCCACCCGGGACGTCTCTTATCCATATCACTTCTACTTAAATCAGAGGAGCTAAATCTTTTGCCCCAGCCGGGCCTTCTTTTATCCACACTGTCCGAAAGTTCTTCACCGGCGGCCTCTATTAAATTTTCTTCATTACTTTGATCTCGTTTACCCCAACCCGGCCGCCGCTTAACGTCAGCATCTGAGCCACTAGTATTAGTAAAAACCAAAGCTACAAACCAAAGTCCGAACAGCAGAAATTTCTGATGATGAATCATGCTGGGGCTCTGTCCTCCTGCAGAAATATTTCCTTAACGGGTAGCTGTCGACTGAAGAGTTTACAACCGGACTGCTAGTCCAGGTGGGGAGGTCTTAAGTGACACGTAGCCGGTCGACAAGCCAATTTAAAGACAAGGAAAATTATGTATTGGTCTACGTCAGAATCTCCGAAGTACTGTGCGCGTGGTTTGCGAGGATACCTCAGTCTCTCATAGCGACATCAGGAAAGAAAGCCTCCAAACAAACATACTTGACAATCACGTGGGTGGCTGAGTTCTCCAACCTTTATCAGATCTTAATTCGTACCCGGCAGAGGTGATAGGCTGGCACGCGATACGTCATAACTTTGAATTCATTAATTTGTTCGTGCAGGACTGACGTTTCGCTCATCCTAAGGCCAATTACTACGGATGCAGGTGGTCATCGGAACTTTGAGCGTAGACACCCTCATTAGTGCTCAATACTGTCTTCAATAAATTCAATCATTCCACAAAACCGATACATGTGGCTGACCGCTTCCCAATACACATATTAGGCACGTCTGCCTGTAGCACGTTATGCTGTTGCGTAAGTAAGACAAACAGATGCTGTCGGGTGGAATTTATAACGCGACAGAATGGATTGAATTTCCAACAATAGCATAGGTTGTATTACAGCAAAATGCAGAAAACGTATTTGAGCATACGCCTAGTCTGTAGCAGCTTGTGGTCATATAGTTGACTGCTATATTAACGACTAAGCCATCACTCAATTACTGTGATATTTGATACTCAATTGCGGGTTTTCAATATTGTCCAACTTGATTGTATCAATATTAGAATGAAAGTCCTGGCTATTCAATATCATGGGACAATGTTTCTCTAGGCTTTACTGTTGGCCAGTTAGTTAATAAACAGAGTAGAGATATCACATTCGTTCTTCTTGAAGAAGAATATACTTATGTAGCAGTTTACATAGCTCCATAAGTCAATGAAATTCTCTAAAAACAGTACATCGAATATTTTTTGGGTGATAAATTATTTAAACTGTAATAATAAAAAAACATTTGTGGAAAGTGCGCTCTTTTACTAAATATCACACCTGTGTAGCTAGGTAGCTAATGAATATACTTATGTAAAAGTTTCCATAGCTCTTTAAGTCAAAGACATTCTCTAAAAACAGTACATCGAATATTTTTTTGGTGATAAATTATTTTAACTGAAATAATAAAAAAAAAAACATTTGTGGAAAGTGCGCTCTTTTACGAAATATCACACATGCGTAGCTAGGTAGCTAATGAAAACATATAACTCCCCATAGAAAAAAAAAATCGCCGCATTTTCTTGGTCGGTCTGTCGTGAAATGTTGTAGCTTAGTCGGTTAGTGGATTCTCTATAATGCATATACGTCTTTTCGCACTATTTTGAGAGCAGTATATTTATAGCTACCCAGGCCGTATTATGACATGGTGACACATCACATTTTGTTGTAGTGTGTAATAATGTAGCATTGCATTCTTGAAATAAGATATTGAACCATATAAGGGGACTACTTTTTTCTATCGCTTGCGTTTTCCAAAGGTCAGACATGCACATCAAAGCCTAAAGGCGTATGTTTATTTCTAACCGTAGACTGACGCCTTTTAAGAATTTCGGCCCTCAGCCAAAGTATTGATTTACTACTTTGTAACGTCTTATTATGTTATTCGTGTACTTCCATGTGGACTGTGTACATTAAAAATATGACCACAGACGAAACGAGTCAGAAAAATAGACCATATGTTATAAATACTTTAGGTCAACTGGTCGCCGCTTTGACTTAACCCTGACCATTAGCACCTCGACGAAAAATATCGATTTTTTAATTTGTTTTATTTTCTGTTTCCTTTCTTTGTTACACATCAATTTAAAGTTTCAATGTGGAGAGATACATAATAAGGTCTATGTAGGTGTAAATTATTTGATTCTATTAGGTTACAGAGAATATAGTTTCTAAACACGCAAACAGTTCGAGAAAATGTGCCAATGCCATACATTTTACGTAACGTGTACGTCTCCAAGGAATGAAAACGTTTTTTTTTTTTTAAAGATTCTTGTCGGGTGATTTTAATAACCAAAAACCTATGCAATATGTTGGGTAGAAACCAATTCCCAAATTACACGAATTAGATTGGCAAATTGAAAAGTAATTGATGTATTCCTATAGCTAGTATATATTTACCTCATTACATAGACGAAACAACGAAGATCAATATATCTTTCAAATAGGCTTACTGTTGAAGTTTAGCTGTCTTTGCAAAGTACACGGATAGAAACTTCTCGGTCTTTAATAGCCTTAATTAGCCAGTGGGGTTTTGTCTATCAGTATAAAAAAAGTCGGTCATATTTAAAATATAAATAAACAATTATTTGTGTCGAACTCTATCGTTATCTATGCCAAATACGACACTATGTCCGTAGTGTTAAACAAAGCCAACAGTATATTTTTATGTAAGATACTTGTTGATTGTGTGAAACATTACATCGCTCACATGATAGTTACATGAACTACCTGTAGCATGGAAGTGGAAGTATGACATATCAAAAGCCTTTGAAATATTTATCGTAAAGTCAAAAACTGACAAAAATGAAGGCGATCCACTTGAGGCAACGATAATTCTTGAGGCAACCGAAACTTAAAATCGTGTGTATTTAAACACAGCCCTGAAAATGTGAAAAATTGATTATTCAGAACATGTCGGCTAAATATACCGCTCAGCCACCCCGGACTAATACTGCTGGCGAATGGGTGGATTGTAATCCGACTGGTTTAAACATGCACAATCGCCTGAGCTAGAATATGTGCAAACAAAGATAGTTTTATCCCAAAATAGTGTTTATATATATTTGTTGAAAAGAAACAAAACCCTTTTTGTTCTGCTTTTTCCAACTGCTAATTTGATGTATGGACCTTTCATAAAATAAAAAAGTATCAGTTCAATAATTAAAATGCGGTTCTTATTCTTTTATTGGTCCTTTTTATTTTAACACCAATGTAGTGGGATATTTAAGCTAAAAAAATAGGATGTTTGATTATCCACGTTTCTTTCACACACTGTCTAAGCTTGGCTCAGTAGCGAATTAATCTACAGCTCCATCGGTCACAAGCTCAAAATCGTTACATACTATACGGGGGCGACCGGGGACCAATAAAGGAATAGTTTTATCTCCTAATGACTGGTAAGCAACATACCCTTAAATCAATGGAGTAATCAGTAAGGCAATAAGAGTGCTGTGGAAACTACAATTGATAGAAGAAATAAGATACAATTAGGGATCGCATCATACCATTGTACTACATGATTGATCAATCGACTTGACCTTTCCATAAACAATCGAAAGGAAAAAATCAAAGGTCAAGTACTAATTGCTACTTACAAATGCAGTATATGTAAACATCGTACCATTGTCAAAAAGAGGTAATAGCAAGAGCTTATGTTCTGTGTAAACATATAATTGGTGGTTTAAATTTTTTTTAACATAGTTTGTATTATGACATAGGACAACAGAGAATATGCGTAGTTTGACATTAAAAATTTAGGATGCGTTTTTACTAGATGTGACATTGTGAAAACCATTAATAATTCAGCATTCATTTTGATCAGACAGTATTTGTGTATCGAGGCGTCTGTCGTTTTCCACACAGGAGCTTAAGCTCCAAAGACATGCTTTTATCGGAACTACTGTTTTATTATAAGGAAACGAATTATTTCATTGTAACAGCCGTCAAGCATATCTTTTTGAAAACGGGCCGATGTTGTGGAGCAAAATGACTGCTATTTTACATTGTTTTTTTAAAAATAATTCTTCGTAAGTGCTGGATTATTTGCTTTGATTGTAATTTGGATTTGATTGACTATTAAATTCATTAAATGATTAATTGAATGATTGATTGAATAGTTCATTGATTTTATTAATGCTACAGCAATTGAAATACCACAAACACAATAAACGTAATATCCATTCTTATTAAATCTTGATAAGGTGATATAGGGTGTGTACGTTTCGTTCTTATTATATTGACTTCCGGTTTCCTCGTTCAAACTCTGTCATTACGTTTTGAGGGTCTATCTTTCAAAGCCGTATTTTGTGTTGCTGTTGCTTGCAGATGTAGGACTGTAAGGGATAATTGGCATCTTTCAACGTCCGTTTATTATAGAACTAGAAAAAAATAGCGAGTACACGGAAGTGGAGTGAGGTGTCTAAAATATCGCAGATCACATGCTCTATTTACCCTAGTCTTAGAGCACCTTTAGTGTCAATGTGGATTTTATACTTCCTTTAATGTAAATACTGTCCGCTTTAAATTATATTGCAAGATGGGTATGACATGATTGACGATAGCTTATCGGTAAGACTCAGGCCCTCTGGCTAAGGGCAGTTTGTTTGAAGAGTAATAATGCTGTAATCATTTAGCACTGAAGGAAAATTAATTTTCAAGCATTATGGAGACGTTTGACGTCTTGGTTGTACTATTGTCTATGGTTGTTGGAATACACTCCCATCATAGAAGTGAAATACCCTTTAGCCTGGTGTAAAACGCCAAATCTGTGGATCGCTTGCTGCACTTAGTTATAAAATTAATGATAATAATATTAATTATCGTAATAATTATATAATAATAAATTTATCATAAAAATCATAATCATCAGCATCGACATAATTTCTATGGTAACTTAATTGCTGGAGATTTTCCGTGGGCCATTCTGGTTCGGCTATATTATCAAACTCTGACAATCGATCCACGGATAACATGTGGCACGAAGTGATTATCTGTTAATGTCTGTTAATCGGCGACTACTGGCACTGAATAGCAAGGAACAAACGAGTTTGAACCCTTTAGATTAATCACCGACGATGTCGCCTCGCAATCTTGCTGCACACTGGGCGATTTCCGTGAGAGTTTTAGTCCCTGACTCTTGGTTTTAAAGCAGTTATAACACTTCATATGTACCTGGTAGGAAACTGGACCAAAATCTTAGAATATTTTTCAGGTAGCACTGACATCTTGAAAGTACACACTCATGTGTTTTATTGTTTAGCTTAGATTGATAATATATTGATTAGGCATATATATCTTTTAATAAGCAGCTAGATTTTCAGGAATACCCAAACCACAAACACAACTGGGGATATTTATTATCCATATTTTGGGGAAAACGCCACAAATAGTTTATTTTTACAAACAGACTTACAATCGGCGATTTTACAAAGAATTTAACATTCTAGAATGAATGCCATTGAGTTATTTGTTCGTTTATTTAAGGATTGGCTAAAATTGGTCTATTAAACTTTATCCAGTGAAATATTAAATTCATAAAAAGTTTGCGTCCTCGCTTTACCGCTCTTTTCACCATAAAAGGGACCAAATTGTCCTACTCTACCCCAGTCTGCGCAGTCGCCTTCCCACTCTTTTTTTCCACGGAAGTAACCTTATGGCCCACGACTTCCACAGTCAATAGTTTTTTTCCACTTTGCTGCACAAAACGCAAGTCATTGTCCTCCTCCACCCCTGTTTGCATCCTCTCCTTCCTACTCTTTTTTTTTTCCAAGGACGGAATCTTATCGCCCGTCTCTTTCACAGTCTGGGTCCTTATTTGTTTGCAGTTTGCTCCACAGAAGGTAACTTATTGGTCCTGTCCTCCTCAGTCCACCTTCTCGCTATGCCATTCCCTTTTCCACAGAAGGGACATAATTGTCCCTCTTCCTCAACCTGTATCCCTGTTCCCCCTCTTTTCACAGACGAGACCTGATGGTCCTTCTCCTCCGCAGTCTGCGTCCTCTCTTTCCCCCAATTTTCTCTACAGATGGGACCTAATTTGTCCATTTCATCCCAGTCTGGATCCTCGCTTTTCTCCTCTATTTTCAACAGCAATGACTTTATTGTCCCACTCCTTCCAGCATGGGAGCTTGCTTTTCCACTCTTTTCTCCACGGAAGATACCTAATTGTGTACTTCCCTATCGGCATCATCTCATTTCCCCTCTATTCTTCACAGAAGGGACTTTGATGTCTGTCCCTTCCCAAGTGTGTGTACTAGCTTGTCACCTCTGTTCTCAACAGAAGAGACCTTATTGTCCCTCTTATATCGACCTCGCTTATCGACTTTTTTCTACGTGGAAGGGACGTTGATGTACATCTCCTCCCCAGTTTGTTACCCGCTTTTAACTTTTTTTTTCACAAGAGTGAGACTGGGGCTGGTCTCCTCAAATCGTGTGAAGTCAAATATCAGATATCTTCAATTTAAGTAACGAATAAACAAATTATACACAATTATTGAAAATTCCCTACAGACAGTAAGATACATTTTAATTATTTCGGCACAGTAATTGACCTCGGCCATGTCGGAACATCCTTCGACACTTTCCGTACCGGTACAATTATCTTGGAGGTGAATGGAAGCAATAATACTACAAGAAAACCTGTAATGTCAACCGCCGGATGTTTTGTCGCGTATGCGTAGACATCCACCAAAGTACTCCGCTGATTTACACCAAAAAAAAACACGCCGAACAAGCCCGTTTCTCGACTAAAATTACATTTAAACAAAACACTATACCTTTTTTATGTATGACTTGTTGCAAACAATTCAAATTTCGTCCACTGTAAGTATTTTACTAATCATGTAGCCCCAATGACATCATCATATCTACACAAGGATAGCCTTCAGACGTAAACAAAAAACACGTGGATAACTCAGTCTGATGA
>JARFOD010156864.1:0-12203 GCA_031763545.1 Mopalia muscosa | reverse complement strand
CAAACAAATCTGCTTCCCATTACCCTTTAGCTCTGCGAACACCAGGGCAACAGAAAGCAACCTCTTTTCTCACCTCTCACGATCGACCGAGGAAGCCGAGGGAGTATTCTGCAGGGCCATGGCTCACCTGCTCCCTCACGGGGCTGGCCAATACAATGGAAAACCTGAGAAGAAATCTTGCAAAAACTACCTCCCTGACATGTAAACATGATGGTCGAGACCAACTTGTAAACGGTACATCTTAGTAGGATTAGTATGCAGACATGCTGACCACAGCAGCAAGAATAAGAAGGCCGTTGCTGTTTATTCCCTTTTGAGAATTCATGTATTTTAAAAATAAGCAAAGCAGAGGCCACTGTAAATGAAAGGTTATCTCACAAAATTTTAAAGGACAGATTTTATGGTTTTGCTGGAAAAGATTACAGCACACACCTGGCAGAGGCCTTTAATTAAAAGATTGATTGATTGGTGTTTTATGTCACATTCAGCCGTATTTGAGCTAGGCTGTGGCGTGAACATATGGTCAATTGATATCTATCTTATACACCAAAGAGATAATTTTAATCCGAAGCATCCTAGGTAGTAAACATCAAAAAAAGGAACCAACTGAACAGGACACACATAAGTGTTAAAAACATATGTCAATGATATTTGATTAGATCAGAAAATAAGGATTGGTACCTGTTATAGCAGTTTATGCGAAATATCGTGGTACATTATAGCGTCATTACACTGTCTTTTTACGTAACTTATATAGGAGAAAGACCATTCGTGCATATTTTTTTAATGTAACTGAACGATAGGTTACGTAGGTTTTAGTTCACGCATTCGGTGAATCAGTTACGCAAAATTTTGAAAAAATAAGGCCTGTTGAAATATTTGAACAGCATCTCTTGTGGCCTTGGAAGGGCAAACCTCCGGACCAGAAGGCTTTTTAGTTTGTGTGTCTGTTTTAGAAATTATAAAAATGCATTTTGTTGTTTCCCACTGACCAGCCGATTGATCAGCTCGGGCCAAAGTAACGTGTTGGAGCAACATGGCTATGTGGCACCCTTTTGCCAGCCAGGTTGTCCCTCAGTCACCAGGATCTCATTCTCCTCCAACACAGGATGCAACCCTCGGCCAACAGACTGCCTCTTTTCTCGTCTTTTATGATCAACTGAGGAAGCCCGGGGGACCTCTGCAGGGCATGCTGCTGTTAAACGGCCCACCCGCTCCCCCACGGGGGTTTTATTACTAGAACCATGTTGAACTAAAAAAATACCACATTTGGTCATGTAGAAAAGCAATGACATGCTGTCTTAATAATAATCATCAACAAGCCACCCACCACATGAAACGTGAAATAAACAAAAAAAAGCAACTGGTTCTGGAAATAACCCATAACCAGTTTAAAATTTATGAAGCACTGGTAGCCTAAGGACTATCATGTCACGACTTCGGCTTATTTTGGCTGAAATTTGGTGTTTGACAAAAAAAAATAAAAAGATCTGTGTTTTTATTGGAAAACAGAAACTGTGACCTTTTGTGAACCATATCAAGCTTGACCTAAGAGAGGGCATTGCCTTTGATCTTAATATAGTGACAATCAAAACATGGGGGAGCGTTTTGTGTTTGTATGTTTGATTGGGGTTTAATGCGTACTCAAGGGTATTTCACTTATATGACAAAGAATTGTCCACTTCACACTGCACCTAGCCATATTACGGTAGAAAACCAATAGGAAACCTCGTGAAAACCACTCCTGCACTTGCCAAAGCCACAACATGTGGCTCGCATATATACCTGATGGTCAACAGGAGAACTCGATCCCCTGAATGGTACATCGAAGCAGTTTCAGTTTAGTAAGCAAACATGCTACCACTAAGCCACGGCCACAGGCCCGAGCGTTTTTGAGATCAGATTTCAAACTTACCTGACAATGACCAATGATCGTCTCCACATCAATTGTGGATTCCATGCTGAGGCTGGTGTTAAGATAAACTTCTTGTGGGTCTATTTTTCCTTGTTTCTTTAGAATATTAGCAGGTATCTCCGACTGGCGCCAGTACCACTCTACATCAGCATGCTTCAAACTTCTCCGAGATGACTTAACTGTAAACATTATAGAGCTTTTCTTCATAATTTTAGATCGAAAAAAAAACTATAAATTTTGTTTATACATATTGCCTTTTGGGGATTTTTCTCCAAATAAATTTATTTTAGCTTTTAATGACATCACTATATTGGGATGTTAGGATATAAGATCATATAGTTGTATGTGATCTAATTCAGTAAGCCTAGTCTCCAATACTAGTCCACTGTAAAAAAAATTCTGTAACTTACATTCCTCATACAGGTCCAGGATCTTTGCCATGTAAGCAGTTGACTTAGAATCCTCACCACTGTCGAAATTTGAGATGAACACAAAATCTCCGACTTTGTATTCATCTTCGCCAATCTTACAGCTCCTGTTGAAAAAAAAAGTAGTAAATAAAATAATTGTTTGCAATGTTATATGAAATTGTTTCTTAAAGTAACACAACATCTGATTTTTGCCAAATTTGATCAGGCCATTTGTCATACACATACCTACTAACCAGGCACGGCCAGCTACGGGCAGTTACCAAAAAGAGACATGTTTTAAGAGATCACAATTTCTTTCTATGAAAGGCAAGGGAACCGATGTTTATACTTCTACAAAATGACAACATCGTTAGAAATTGGACGTGTTGAATACCCCAGGCGAATAAAAACTTTATGTTATGTTTTATTTGTTGTTATTTGTCAGCTTTCAGGAACTAAATTTCCCATGTTCTGTTTCATAATAGACAGCCTGTCAACCATAGTATTAGCCAGCCATCCGTTCACCCGTCCAAGGGACGGGCAATGATCCCCTGAGGTAATGAGACCGTATCTCCCAACGGAGACGGGCATAAGCATTTACTGCATTAAAATACACGGGAGTGAGACGGGACAATTCTCACCAAGTAAAATAACTTCTACTCGTGATCGAAGTATGTCGCGGAAAAATGTTTTTATGACTATCGACAAACGGCCAACGTAAAATTAGTCATGCGAGATTAACCTAGAATAGGAAGTAAAGCTCTAGTGCCATCTTGTGGCGGAGTAGTATATTTTCCAAAGTAAGGCTCGGAAGTCTACTTTGTTGAAATTATGTCCTTTGCTAAAGCGTAATATTAATTAACACAAAAGCGTGCCATTCATGTCAAGAAAGTTAATTCGTACGTCCGGCGACCAAAAATGTCAAAACGAACAACAAAAGGGAGAATAACAGACTTGTTTGTTTCAACATGTGTCCAGACAACAACAACAATGCCACACAATGTCGATGCCGCTTCTGTTGAAGTAAATCAAATGAGAATGTCCCAGAGGACAGTTTGGGAAGTGAGCAAAGAGAACCTATTCCAGGAACATCTCAGGCAGAAGAGACAGAGATGCCAACTATTGGCCGGTCAGTTAAAAAAGATCGTGTACATGTAAAAAAAGTTTTTACCAATGTGGCAGAAGTCTTGTCCTTGGCTCTCTTACCGTTCTGTAGAAAACACGATGTCGTGTACAGTGACTTCACATTACTTTGTTAACATCATATCCATTTTGTTTTTTTACTAAACTTAATATTTTCTCTTCAACTCTTTTATTATTACTCTTTAATTCAGTTTATTGTATTACAATGATTTCTTCTGCAGCTAAAACAGCTGATTCAGCTCTCAAGGAGACACCATATTTACAAACAGAATGTACTGCTTTACCTTGAAAAAAAAATATGAAGACCAGAGTATACATTTCATTGTATCGACAACAGAAATAATTTGTTTAACAAGTTATGTTACAATACACCTATAACTGGAAATGAAAAATCACTGACACATTTGCGCTAGAATTTGTCTCCAGACTCCTAGGAATCTGAGCTTCCGGGCCCAAGGTGGCCCCGAGACGGCCAGACCTCGGCCTACATATGCTTTGTCAGTAAAAGTGAGACACCCTGTCTTGCCATTCTGGCTAACACACTGGTGGCCAGTGGATACTAAGTGTATTGGGCTGACTTCGGTAGTAAAAAGCTCTCAAGTAAAAAAAAAATATGCAGCCAGTTTTCAGCTTAAAGTTAATGAATACAGTAAAAAAAATTATATTTCTACAATGTATTATAACCATTTTTATATGAGGAAACCATACCTAGAATCTTGACATAGTTATTTATGATATTGAATAAAAATTAAGTTGTATTCACCTACTTATTTGTTATATTATAGTCTGATTCATTTATATTTCCTCAAATATAAGCTTACAAAATGTTACACACTGTCTGTTTTAGGTCCCAGCAAGTTATTTATAGAAACCTGGTATACTGGTGTATGGCAACAAAATGACACTATACAACTCTAGGACACTGGCTAGTCTTTAATTCTTACTCAAATTCCAATAAGAAAAGAGTTTACATGATTTCTATATAACCATGCCTTGTCTTGTGATAGAACACAGTTTTGTGATAGAAGATAGTTTTATGAAAGTGTTCTATCACAAAACAAGAAGTGATTATCCAGAAAGTATATTGTTAATTTGTTGTGTTGTTACCCCACTTTTAAATGTCTTTATTAACCTTACAATAAAGGAGTTATTTAACCACTTGATGTGTAACAACATATACAACAATGATTACATGTAACTAGTTGTGTTCAATACAGCAATTGTAATCACAGATAACCGTTTATAGCTACTTTTAAGTTTTTGTACTATGACTGTTTCCTGGCGGGAAATACAAGTGACTAAATAAGGATTTCTGTCATCATCAAATATGACCAAAACACAGGGAGTTGTTTATTTACACCTTCATTCATTCTATAGACTTACATGTGTACTCGGTGATCTGTTGCTACATCCTTTCAAGTTGTAGAATATAACCACACACTGTCAAAATATGAGTTAGTACTGATTGGTGTCTTTGATATCTACTTTTCATTTCTGGCCGTACCTTGTGTTGATAGGAACGGTTACTGCCATTAAACCCCAATCAAACAAACAAACACCTATGAGACCTCAGGCTGACACCCATCACTTAAAATATAAATATGCTTTACTTTTGTTCACAAATGTTACTTGACAAATATCATCTCTTAAACAGATCAACATTGTCAGTGATTGTCTAAAACTGAGAGATTTAAACCAATTTTTGAGTGCATAGACATACACCTGACTTTGACTGACTGATTTATAAATACATTTGATTTATAGATAGTGTTAAGGACAAACTCATCGCAATGTAGAAAACTACCAAGCAAACAACCAGGAAATACTCTTTACAGGTATCTTTTATTTTTCAGTAACTTGTAATTGTGTTATATATTTATAATGATATTGATGTGTTACAATCGATATATTTCAAAAAAGTAATCACACTGGCTGCAGGCACTAAGTGTGTTTACAACACATATGCTGCATATTGTAGGAGCTCACATATTTTTTATATAAATACTTTCAGAACATTTCTATTAACCTCTTGCACATGATAACATTGCCTTCTGATTATAGTGAGATTAGTTTTTTTTTCAAACATGTAATACTTTATAGCTATTGTTATTGTGGCTTTAAAATTGGAATATGTGTGTTTCTCCAGGATATATAAAATTAAAATACCATTCAAGATGTCGTTAAAACTACAGGCCATCAATCAGTCAGTCAATCAAAACTTTTACACATGTGGTAATTTAATTTGTGCTTTAAGATAACAAACAATTCTTAATTTACTGGTTTTACAAACAAGGAAACATTAGCTAATGCGAGGCTTTTTCTTTTTTTTTTTACCCTCATGAGACTGCTACCTTATACTACAGTCAGTTTTGTCAAATTCGGGCCCATTTGTGACCTGCCAACTATACAAGTAGTTTTTCTCTTTCATAAGGATGTAATCATCTGGTATGAACTAAATGACTTGTGCTGGGTGTAGGATAAGGTCATTGGGTGCAGTGTGTCAGTTAAGTTCAAAAGATGTTAAAAGTATTTACAGTGACTAATTTGTGTTAAATTTCATCACATTCATTGGATTTTTATTTATTTATTTATTTATTTATTTTTTTTTTCCTCACTTTATGTCTGTGGTTAGGATATTTTTAGTCATAGTGGATATACATGTAAGTGTAACCATGCTTTCATATTAGCTCTAAAAGTATGGTTTTCTACCTGAATATAGTACAATTAGATGTTTGGCTGGTGGGCAGTGGTGGCTCTATTTGATTCTTTTAAAAAATAATTTAATTTAATTAGCAATCAGGGGACATAACCCTGTTTACTGTTTACAAAATTATATAGTATGTTTTTAAAACTGTTCTTTCAAAAAACAAGGTCATGTCACTATGTGGGAATTATTGCTGCATACTGGTAGATAGATCCAATAGTGTCTGTTTTCATAATAAAACGATTTTCCCTCATTTACAGCCTAACTTGATCCACTAAAAACAGGTCGCCTCAAGGCATAGGATGTTACATCATCTCAAGCTATAATACATGTATGTTCTTGGTGCCTTTGCACTAACGTTGCAATGTACTGCACAGGCCTTTGCTGTAAAGTTAACCAACAAGACCCTTTAAAGTTTCAAGATAACCTTTCACTTGTAGATTGTCACTACTTTGTTGATTTATAAACATCATTGAATACTTAGATAGATGTATGCTATGCTAAATCACTTATCTGATAAATCATATACATGCATTAACCATTTTTTTTTAAATCAGTTGCAAATGTCTTTTGTGAAAGTTTAACCAGTTCTCCTAAACTGAGTAAGGTAACTGTGTTCAGTTTGCTCCATTCTCCCTAACCACATGGTCATGGGCCTTTTATCATAAAGTATTATTACACTACAGTCTATGACTTGGAAATGCCCCTAAAATATATGAATACTTCCATATACATAAATGTAACAAACTGATGACTAGATCAAATTTGAAGACAATTAAACACAGAATCCAAAGAAGTTCAATGTCCATTATCCTGAAAATGTCCATGTAATTAGTAGGGCAATAAAGCACATTTACAACGGTCCATTCCAACACAATATGAGGCATTTATAAGGTAATGTGCTAAATATAACACTAGGCTTTGCTGCAGCCATTCGGTTCCTAACTCTGAGGGTCTTGGGTTCATTTCCAGCACAGGATTTGATCTGAAAAGATTTCTTAACTAGAATCTGTTCAAATTAAGAAAGTGTTATCCCAAGAGACTGAAAATACTGACAGGGCTATATGAACTACAACTTATGGGTTTAACAGGCATTGATGAAGAAGGTGGTCTACTCAATTTAACACTTGGCATATGTATCAACAACAACAAAAACTTAACAATTTATAAATCTGTCAATATTGCTTGTTATTATTATTATAACATGCAACTTTTCAACACTGTCGATTAGTTTATCCTAAGGGAAATAACTCATTTTTTTAGCAAATGCTGGAAACCCTGTCAGTTTTATTGGGTTAAGCCTACATACCAATGTATCATTGTGCAGTATTGGTTGAATATAGGTGGGGTGGACCTTAATATATTTGTGCTTAGGCTTTACTTTTTTTTTTGTTTATAAGTGTGAGAAAGGCAGGTGCTCTAGCCTCAGGACAAAGTTTCAGATTCTTCACTGGTCACAAAGTAAAGTTGTCTTTTATATTTCAACACTTAATAATGTGCTGCTTTTCACTGCCAGAGGCTCTGGGAGGTTGGGAAAATCTTTCTGCAGAGGACTACATATTAACTGCATGCCTCAGTGACTGGTCATTAGTGAAAGTGCCACTTCAAATAATGAGAAGGAAGTGCAGTATAGTAGGTCGACAAAAAGAAGGAAGAAACCAAACGAATTTGACACACTTTAGCTTAGAGAATGTTACCTGGTTAAATGTAAAAAGAGTTGTCAATCTGTGTGATTATTAAATACCAGGGACAGTAAACAATGGATTAGTAGTTAAGTAGTAAGTTATCAAAATCAACAGTGACTTCAACAAGGGAATGTCTCAAATGCTTCAAGTTGATCATGTCAAAATCATAGAGATCATTTATGATATTCTGGAATACTTCGATATCATAACGAGCCTCTCTGTCTGTAGTACGTTGAACACAGTACATAGTTTGGTTGTATTGTGAAGGCTATTCATTGAAGTGAAGTATTTGCCTTTAGAGAGACTCCAGATTCCATTGCTCTCCCTCTTTTGTTAATTACATTCTACCTGT
Source organism: Mopalia muscosa (assembly GCA_031763545.1). Classification (NCBI taxonomy): domain Eukaryota; kingdom Metazoa; phylum Mollusca; class Polyplacophora; order Chitonida; family Mopaliidae; genus Mopalia; species Mopalia muscosa. The sequence continues at coordinate 3,994 of JARFOD010156864.1, read as the reverse complement.
CTGACCTCAGCAGACTTTTGACTATTAAACTGGGGTACTTAGCCTTTTCATGTTCCTCCAGGTAGTGTGTGCTCGCTCTAAATCACAGGTATGGATTAGTCAGTTTAATTGTAGGACACACTGTATGATCTCATCCTTCAACTATCCCTGCTGAAAGGCTTTTAAAACCAGTTAAATTTGGATGGAGAAGAGATTGCACAGAAGACATTTACAACTTTGTCAACTTTCAAGTTTTCACTGATGTGTGATGAAAGCCAGTGAAAGCCATACATATTTATTATATGTCTTTGTTGAAAGTATTGTTTTCAGATAAATGTATGTTGCTGATTTTCTTGGTCTATATAGTATTTTAACCTCTGCCAACAATAGCAGATGTCTTTAATTAGGTTTAACAGGTGACAGGATTTTTGTTGATGTTGTCTAATTTTCACCTGGTTAAACCTCAGTTTTCATCATGAAAGCAATCTGTTGCCAGAGTTTGATTTTAAGCCGATGTTTTGAAGAGTCACAGGTGAGCCCCATGTAGTCCCAGCCATAATAAGAGATTGATATTCCAACACTGTACTCTCCGGGCCATTGACTACCTGTTAGAACTCCTGAAGCTATTTTGTTCATCTTGATCACCTGTTAATGTGAAGCCGTGCACGACAATCAACCTTATTCGGGGTACTGATCCATTGAGATCTGATCGGGTGAATCAGGGAACGTCTGCCACCTCATCACTCTACATTGTGACTGCTGTCTGGTTAACACTCTTAAGGAAAGAAGCACTGTTAAGGAAATTAAGCAGAAGAAAAAAGGGGACTCTATGGGAGACACTCTGGAGTGGTACTCTATGTGTCAGGGGCTTCAGCTACCTATTATAAGTTGTTTTTTTAGGCAAATTTATAGAAACTGGTCAATGTGGAGTGTGGAATTTCAGCTAGGATTGGAATTTTGTGAAAGCGGCAGTACATTTATCAGTACATGTGCACACGGAACTGAATTGCAGTGAGTTATTTCTAAAAAAACTGTACATAACTTCACAGAAACCGCTTACTACATGTACAAGGAGTTAACCATATGTTTTAAAATACATATATTGAAGCTGCAGATTACTTCATAGACTGTGCATAGTAGACATAGTTAAAGAAAGGTAGTTGGATGGAAATATTATCTCTGGGACTAAGATGTCCAATTTACAGGCATCCTGTTTACTAGAGCATATCTCCCGTATCTGTTGTTCTTTGTTAATAAAGTTACCCAGGGAATACTTGAATAGATAAGCATGCATTCCCCTATGTAGCAGTTTGTATATTTAACCAGACAATCTAAGCCTAGTGGGTAACATTTTGATTAAGCTGTGTTTACTGCACATGATCCATCTTGGGAAAACTTTAATTAATTAATTCAAAATGGAAAAAGATCAAGTTCAGAAAAACCCGGTGAATGTTATTGTGGACACGGTTGCCTCAGAGACAATTCAGGTTGAAAGAGGATTTGCACAGGAATTAAAACGTCCACCATGTGTCCACGAACATTGTCGCTGTCATAGGCCTATGTCATTACTAGTGGTAAGTATCAAACATAATGGGCTGATCTCTCTAGTGAAAATTTTAAATTCATTCCAGCCCTACAAACTATTTTAGTGGCTGGGTGGTTTGTAGAGAGCTTCCTCTTGTTCTAGTCTTTCAGGCCTGTGCTGTTGGGGAGAACGGTCAGAACGGGGTTTCCCCATGGTTATGCGAACTTTATTTAAGAGAAACTATTTATAGGTTTCCTAAACTGTAAGCATTCTTCGTCTAAATTTGCATTTTGTGACTGATTTTGACAAATTTTGTCATCTGATAATCAAGGAAAAATGTGTGTTTTAAAGCAATTTTTATTTATTTTTCACCAAAGCGCATTTATGTTTTTAAAAAACCAGGGGGAAATGAAAATTTTAGGTCATGTCACAACATTTTTAATTTAGAGGACCGATTTTAAGGTTATGCAGAAAAAATTTACAACACAAGGCATGTCCTTCTACTTTGTTTTCATTGTCCAGTCTTGTCTTTGTTTGTTGCCATTGGTGTTGTGGGGGATTTTCATCATATGAGTGCAATGCCTGAGTAGAACCTTGAACCCAAATCAAACATCTGGATAGGAAATATCTGGATATGGGCCTAGATGCTGGTCTTTTTGTTGTGAGGAATCTATCTCTTGTAAATTACAGATATTTTTAAAGACTTGGTAACGTTGATAATTACTCCTGGGTTATCTTAATTTCAAAAATAAACATTATGAAAACAAACTGTTGTCATGTTCAAAGATGTATTATAATTATATATGTGAAATACATCCATAAAATGACACATTCCAGAGTAATAATAAATAATGTAGATGATCTGCATTCATTATAGTTGAATTTATCAGATAATCTCTATTATTCAATCATTATGTCATGCAGGGACTGTTATGTGTGTCCATCTATAGGACAACGGACTGGTCTCAACTACCCAACTTTATGCCAAAAATTTTACAGAAACGATATAAACCTATATTTTTATAAGGCAACTGCCAAGTCACTCTCCAAATACTAGTCAGTAAATTTGTTTGACGCATAGTTTAGCTGTCTTCACTTATCCCCAAATGTCCACCCGTCCACGTGGTAACCCTGGATTGAGCAATTCACTCATTTGGACACCCTGTTTTAAGAAAATTTAACATGCAAGAGATAGGGAAACTGTTCAAATTGGACACCCAGTTACTCAAAAAGTCGAACAAATTCATTTTTTTGGACACCATACTTAGATCACAAATTTCAGAAAATCCTACATACTGTAAGGCCCTTGTAAGATATTCTAAATTTCATGGGATTTTACTTGAACTATTCTTATAGTTGTTGATTTTCCGGGGTCGGTGAAAGGTTATATGGCCAGTCGTGTACCGGTATATATGATATGGTGTTTACCGCTTTATTTCTTCACACAGAACACTTCTTACGCATTGTTGTGTATTTTTTGTTGATCTAGTTTTACCAGGCACCTGACAATTTGTGTAGGGTATCTGTATACAATGCAAAATAAAGTACGCCATTGTACCTTGGAAATTTGATACCTGTACGGTACCAGATACTGCACTGCAAACTTAGACATGTTGATACTTCAGAATAACTCACCTATATACCTAAAGCTCTCAAATCAATGATTTACATTTTAAACTAAAAAAACTAAATTTCTCATTGAGAGTTCGAACAGTTGCAAGAGAAGATAACTAATTTGTTGATAATTATACAACTTACTCTATGATATGGATGACTGGATTGGGTGCCTCTGTTTTGCATAAATTGAATTAGCCATGATAACGGCACAAAACGTGTATCTCTCTTTCTTTCTCATCAGACTTTGATGTACCTCTCACATGTTCAAGTCTGTCTATCACCCTCAGATATATGAGCGAGTCCCGTGATTTGGCTTTGTAATTATGGGGTTGTTTTTTTTACAAGATTTCCTCCTGGTTTCCACAGTATTTAAGCAAGGAACACGGCGAAATGTAAAATACATCATATGAATGAAACACTGTCCAGGGGCCAGTTGCTCGAAAGACGATTAGCCGCTAACACCAGATTAAATTGCTAATACCGGGTTAGAGATAGGCCTTCAACATGACCTGACGTCATCTTATAGCGGAATAAATTTAATAGAGCTTCGGACAAACAATTCGACTACTCAGGGTCTGGCTGCTGGTTACAAAAACTTGTAGCTGATAACTAATAAATACTTGTTGCTTACTTTTTATGGTAAAAAGAAATTCACAGAAGGTAGATTACTTCTGTTGCAACTAATGATGGAATAGATTTGTAGCAGATATACAAACCAGTTAATTGTATAAAAAAAAAAAAAACATGAATTAAATATACATATCCATAAGTTAAGAATTCGGGACTATATATATATGCATATAAGAGAAACAAAAATCTAAAGGACCTGCTGGTTAAGGCGAAACTTCCCTCTGTATCAGACAGGTTGTAACC
>JARFOD010156853.1:0-12203 GCA_031763545.1 Mopalia muscosa | reverse complement strand
TTCAACAGATTAAGGAAATGGAACCTGCGAAACTGGAGGCGAGTCTGGTTTAGCAATAAATCCATATTCAAGCTGATGGTTGTACACATGTCTACAGACGCCGGAATGAAAGGTTCGCATGGAACTGCGTCCTTGAGGTCGACAATTTCGGTGGAGGATGTTTGATGATGTGGGGTGCCATATCCTGCGCCCGAAAAACTCGACTGGTGCACCCTGGTAACCTTAACGCCGCTCGATGTGAGATGAGGTTTTGACACCACACAAGCTGCTAATATTGAACCTCTGTAGAGAAGTTTTTCAGCACGACAACGCTCGGCTGCACACAGCTCGTGCTACTGTTGAGTTTCTAAATAACCAGAACGTAACAGTGTTGCCCTGGCCGCCCAAATCACCAGATTTGAACCCGATAGAACATTTGTAAGATGATTTGGATAGACGTGTGCGCAGTCGATATCCGGTGCCGCTAAATCGGCAAGAACGGCAACCGGCTCTTTAGCAAAGAATCAGGAGAATTCCGCCAAACCGTGTTCGTCGATTGATCATGTCTATGCCGAGACGGGTCCGGGCTGTGTTACAGGTGGACACAACATATATTGACAATGCATTGACGTCATCGGAGCGCTATGGACTTTAATGGGATAACTTTTGACATTTTAATAAACTTCACAATTTCAACAACCAGTGTGCTTAATTTCAATGTAATGTGATGCTTATTAAAAATTCGTATTTGGATAAAAAAAAAAAAAAATAATGTTGCGTTTCTTTTTTGGGAGAGTATATGTACGTGTATGCAGTGCATGAGTAAGAAATATGTGACCTTGATACGAATGCCGTCGCTCCACTCCCAAGAGAGTATACTAAAGATCCAAAGAATACCATATCTCTACCAAAATTGCATCGGGAAGAATAGAATTACCTTATTCACACAAAGCACGCAGAAATAGTTTGTTGAAGGATAACAAAGTCCCCAATGCCTATGCACCACTACAAGTGCGAACAAAACCTCGAGGAACACCACAAACCTCCAGGACTTTCTTCGGCTAGATTCTGTAGACTGTTATTAGGCACAGTAAGCGGTCAAACCTCAAGGAATTTGTTCGGTTAGATCCTACAGACTGTTATTAGGCACAATAAGCGGTCAAACCTCAACGAATTTGTTCGGATAGATCTTACAGTGTTATTAGGCACAGAGAGCGGTCAAATCTCCAGGACTTTGTTGGGTTAGTTCTACAGACTGTTATTAGGCACAGTAAGCGGCCAAACCTCCAGGACTTTGTTCGGTTAGATCCTGCAGACTGTTATTAGGCACAGTAAGCGGTCAAACCTCAATGACTTTGTTCGGTCTTATTAGGCAAAGTAAGCGGCCAAACCTCAAGGGCTTTGTTCGGTTAGATCCTGCAGACTGTTATTAGGTACAGTAAGCGGTCAAACCCCAAGGACTTTGTTGGGTTAGATCCTACAGAATGTTATTAGGCACAGTAAGCGGTCAAACCTCAAGGACTTTGTTCGGTTAGATCCTACAGACTGTTATTAGGCACAGTAAGCGGTCAAACATTAAGGACTTTGTTCAGTTAGATCCTACAGACTGTTATTAGGCACCGTAAGCGGCCAAACCTCAAGGACTTTGTTCGGTTAGATCCTACAGACTGTTATTAGGCACAGTAAGCGGTCAAACGTCAAGGACTTTGTTCGGTTAGATCCTGCAGACTGTTATTAGGCACAGTAAGCGGCCAAACCTCAAGGACTTTGTTCAGTTAGATCCTACAGACTGTTATTAGGCACAGTAAGCGGTCAAAACGGGAGATAATCATAGTCTATAAACAGGGTTCAATTCAGCACTATAGAGAAGCTTGAAGATGATAAATTTAGAAGGTTGGTGGGACAAAACATGAATCTGGACTTGGCAGATTGTGAATGTGGTGAGTGTTTACAAGGCGATAAACACTTTTTTCTGAAGGTTAGTCGGCCAATTATGCTGAATAATGGCGACTACTAGGTCCATCAACCGTTTAAGAAGGAGGGATTAAAACTATCGAACAACACCGAACAAGTCAGGCGGCAAAGATGAAATCAATCCTAGCTTCTAAAGGAACTACTGTGAATTCATGGCGAATGTATTGGTTGCCCGCTACGACGAATTTTTACCACCAGGGGATCTTGTGTCGTAATCGATTGTACTGTCCCTTGCCACGGATTGGTAGGAAAGTGCACCTATGTGGAGCCCTGTCGTCTCCAAAGATGTGCTAACACAGATTTGCGTCAAGTGGCGACAGTCAACAACTGTGAATTCTGTCTAACCGTTACAAATGTTGATAAGACGAACTACTGCATGGTTGATTGCCTAGTCTCTGTGCCACCAGGGGAGGACGTTCCTTACATTCTACACAACGTCAGTACCGATGCTAAAAGGTGGCTTCCGATGGATAATATGGATGTTGGATAGTCCTGACGTGTTGACAGCTGTACCACGTGAAGTAGAGCAACTAAAATAAAATTAAGGATTTGAACATAATTTCGACGACGTTTTGGCTTACGGTAAGCTGGGCTGTGGATGCTACGACACCAAAGTTGCTGAAAACGTGACAGCTAATACTAGATCTTTGCAGGTGCTATAATTTGGAAGGGACGAAGAATTCTGACCGGTTTATAAGATGAAATGCAATGATAGACGCTACTTATATACTGATTTTGGTTTAGTGAGCAGTTGTGATTTACACACGTTAATTATGGTATGGTTCTACACAAATAACATACTGCAACCGGCGTGTTCATTGTTCGTTTGTGTCTCGTGTACTCACAAAGAAAACTATGACACCAAGGATGAAGTTGACTGCGGCGGTCACTTGCTATTGGACGAGATGGACTGAACGCCGAATCGGATTATGTTCTGTGCAGATAGTGAAAGCACCATTCCAGACCTTTGATGAAAATCGTTTAGCTATAAAGCACTGAAAAAGACCAAAGTCATTATGTCATAATTAAGCAGGTCGTGGGCCCAGTATGGTACATACATCAGACGGGCTTAATGGCCTAGATTTTCTGTGGTCCAGTGAAGACGAATGACATGGAACGACATTCTGTTCGCATTGAGCGCACAGAAGAAGAAGAAGTTAAAGAGCATGTGCTAGACGAGCCAAACGAAGATATGGATAACCCCATCAAAAGTTTTTTTCCCTGTCCGGAATTATCCTATAGTTTTACCAAGGAGCTCCACTGTGTCCAAACTTGTTATAGGGTATGTCCCATAGATTGCAGAGAGATTGGCATGTTTTTTGCCCCCAAGAGTACTTCAAACTCTACTTCATGAACAGCTAATCCAATTCGACAATGAGAATATACAAACACTCTTTTGACAATTTGAAACTATTCAAATGGGCGCCATGTTACTGCTACCCCAAACTCCACAATTGCTGAAGTTTTTACTGTTGAAATAAAACCGCGCCGTTGTTGTTATAATATAAAGACTATAGCGAAAGCAGCTATTATCCACAAAACTAATACAATTAGTATTTATAGATTCGTTAATATACATTTTCCTTGAGTTTAAACAAGCATGATTTCACCTATCATGGTTAACTGTTGAGAAACTAAATATGATAAGTGGATTTTGCATTAAAATAAGGAAGGAAGCTATAGTATCCTATCATACCAGTATACGGATTCTAGTTTGTATAGTGTGAAAACAGGACCAGCCTATAGCCACAATTGTGAGAGTTCTTATTTCATTTGTATTAAGTGGTTTAACTAGGCAAATTATTAAAAAAACGAAATGAAAACAAATAACATCTTATCTATAAAGCTTTGGGAAAACTCTTATTCCTTTTTAAAGATCATGAAAATGGAATGAGTTTTCCGAAGGCATGATTGCCAAAATGTATTAGTCATTTGTAGTCATCTTTTTGAATAATTACTAGTTATTGTTTTATATGGTTCAGTCAACCATTATATCTTCAGAGTATCCTCGCGGTATCTACACAGATGAAATCCAGTCGTCGTATATCGGCCGTATCGTTTGGAAGAACAAGAAAGTGCCAATAATGTTAAAATCTGTATCTCAACAAACTGGGATAACACACAGATATTATTCATCTAATTTGAGAAATACTAGGATGTGTGAGTGATCACATCTACTGATGTGATAACAAGTTTCACCTGTAATATACACGTTCGCTCTCAATTAAATCTGAAATATAATGTGGAAGTTTGCGAGTAAATCAAAGATGCGGCATTGTTCTGTCAACACCCATAAACCATTTCATTCTGTACAAACCTGTTTATCGGTTACATATTGTTATACATACATGTCTACATGTCGGCAGCTTAATTATGCACACTCTATTACTGGACAATTATCTTGTTTATTTCAACCTGGGAAATAGATTACAAAGCTAAGATATCAATATCAGTCAATTGAAGAAGTTCGTCGATTAATTAGTTCGATTCATTCGATCCGATCATTATTCATGTAACTTAAGCGGCCATTCGAAACCAGATTGGTTAATATTATAATATTAATAGTTTGGAGAGTGAAACGGACATTACGAGTAGATCATGTGACTAAAATTAGATTTCGGTCAAGGTTATCTGTGCTATTGATCAGCTTATCTTTAAGAGCGCAAATGCCACGGGCATAGAAATGAATTAATGCACATGCGTAATGTGTTAAACCCAGCCCTAGAACGACGCAATAAGTTGTTGTTTACAGATGATGTACGCGACTGACCGATAATATTCTATGATACCTATAGGCTGATCTTAATTCTCGAGTTCAATGTAGATGTACACGGAATGGATGACTAACCAAACAACAAACAGGCGTCTAGCTGATAACTCTTACAAAACATGTTGATTTGTGGTCGTAACTAGTGGTACTAATTCCGCGAAGGCTGACGGTAGGCCCTACAATACGGAATGAAAATGCGCACTACACCTTCATTACAAATCATATCTAGAAACAGTTTATTATAAACACTGATCAATAAATGCAACAAAAACATCCAGTTACGTATCAAACATGGATAATGGAAACACGTAGCACAAGCTATCGTAAGGCAAAGAAAAGTTGACCCAGGTGAAAGTCGGCCAGGGCGGCTTGACTATAGCTGGCTTGAAGCCCTGACCCCATTTCTACTAGAGATATTATATGTGCGTGTAAATATATACATGGACCCATTCAGTACTGGCGTTGGAAATGGCGGATGGCCAAGGCTTGCCCAATGTATTATGTGCGCTGGTCATGCTCATCAGCTAACACTAAATTTAGCGGCTGGACATTCTCAAAATATTTCACGTGAATCACCTAAGCAAGGGAAGGGCGGGTATTTTTAGACGCCCTTATGATGAGCCGAATACAGAGAAATGGACTTTCAAACGAGATAGTAATACTGACTCGAATATACAGATAACCTGGTCAATTCACACTGCCTTCTTCAAACCCACATGATCCGCCAGCTATTTACTATATTTTTTTTGTCCAGCATAAGCTTTCTGCTGACCTCTTTCTGGCGATGACCTAAGGTCGTGACCCCAGAAAGCCCACTGCCCGCTTAATGCCCCCTCGAGCTGTCCAGTTTCCTTTGTTCACTCAGTTAACTGAAGACACAGCTCCCCGGTGAAGTTTCTCCTAACTGACCACTATACACTCAGGCCAATGTGTAAACTTCATGTGTTGCTTCCGCAGCTCACGATAGATTTTTGTTTTGACCACGTCTGGGCCAGTTAAAATTGTGCCCACTGCAATTGTAAATATGCAGTCTTTGTCTTTTGTCAATAGACATAACAGTTTATGCATAAATTAACCGAATTCCTATACTGCCAACCAAACGAACTTGTTTATAATTAAACCTAACGGAGACAACAACTTTTTTCAATTTAGCAGAAAACATGCTTCGATATGATAACTTCAGAGCGTTCATGAGCTCAGACAATAGAAAAAGCTATTTGTAAGCACAAAAGTCAAACGTTCTATTTACTCGTATTGACCAGGGATCTTTTCTAAATTTCTGCCAACAAACTTATAATGCTCCCTAAATCCCACGAAAATAACTGAGATATTGCACCCGGCAAGTAAATCCATAGCTGCCCATTGATGATTAAGTAAATATTTAGCGATTTTCTATGTTATTTCTGACTTCTGCCTTGAGATTAACGGGAAATTTCAAAAGGCAAAATAATTAAAAAAGCCTTTTGTTTCCTCTAAATCCATATTAATGTAAAAACGGTCTGATTAACTGGCAAGGACTTTAATTTAACCTTAATATAATAAAACTCTTTCAATGTCGTACAAACATTTAAATCTAGTGAAATGGGTTGACAGGAGTATAGGTTATAAATACTTGTATAAATACCATCACTTCAAATGCTTTATTTAGAATGCATACAAGTTTTTTTTTATATATATATGATAGATTGTAGACGAAATATTGAATTACCAACTCTGTTAGAAAAAGATGAATGAAAAACACGAAGTAGCGACAGACGAACAATTGCTAGGAGTGATTGATTCTATTATTTTGTCGAATTTGTCCACATATCACCTGATGCTTGATTTGTACCCTGTTTTCTGAGAAATACCTGTTTACCTGTTGGCTTCAATTTTTCTTAAATAACTCAATGTTTATGGTATAATACAACGACACTTCAGAACAAAAGTAACACATTTTAGGTGGCGTGTAAATAAATCCGTCTCATGACAAATGGCTGCGACGCCAAGTTCATCTTAAATATGCCTATAATTCAGAAGCGGGGCGTTTTATGATCAACTCTTAAATGCGTAAGAAAATTGTCGCTAGAAAATTGTGACTTAGTTAATTTGTTGTCGTATTTTTTAACATGGGCTTCGTATAAAAGGCGATAAGCTCATATTTTTTAAGAATGACGGTGCAAACTACAGTTTTTGCTAAACATTTAACACTTTTCTGATCACGACTTCACAAGCTATAAACATACTTATGTACGGTGTATAAAGTTATGCAATACTATAAAGTATAAAGGTAAGTATAACCCACCCACAGCCCCGTGTTGTCAGTAACCACAATGTTTTACATGTTAATGCAAACCTTAACTTCACATTTTTAAAAAGTTATTTTAACTGGGCTATAAACATATATTAAGGTAATACGGTCAATCAAAATCAAGGTCTATGTTTTGATGGATATTTGTCTCGAGAGTAGAGAAGCTTTGAACCGATACCACTTCACATTCGGTATAGATTGCGGGGAGGTTTAATAATCTCCTTGCACATTTCTCCCGCCATCTCTATGGAAACGCTTCTCAAGATGAATTTTAACGTCCCTATGTACGATTTAATAAAATAGATAAACGTGACATCAGCGGACTTTCTGATTAACTCAAAGAACAAACACGTCGGAGTGTGGACACATTTATGGAGGCATCTGATTGGAGCAAAGCCTGGTCATCATTCTTCACTTCTAAATCTAGACGATAGGATTTGAATAGTTATAACTGTTCTAGGCAAAACATCACGTGACTTTAGAGATAACACGTTGACTGGCTGCCTGTACATGACAAATAACGCGAGAAGGTATGGGAGAAGCCAATCGTTCACCTCACTCCGATACATTTAGTCTGCGATTCAGAATGTCATCAATCAATATGATTCATGTGGGAAAATGTACACTGTGGAAACCAATTGAATTCATCCTAACACAATTCGGGCCTGTCGATTTCCGTTTCTGTTGTACATTCTCACATCGGTGTCAAAACCAAAATAGTCATGTCTAAAGTAAAATTGTATTTAACAAGGCATTAAAAACGTTGTACTAGAGTTTGATTGACGTCTGTAACGAAACCGCCATGCAATTCGGAATCGTCATTCTCATCGTCATGCGTTAAACAGTCAACAAATGTAAAATCTGGTTGTTGATGGATAGCGTGTCTATTCATTTAGAAATTAAATTATTCCATTTCATTGAGATGTTTGTGAGACTGTTTGCCATGCGCGAAGCTACGTAAACGTGATTTAGGTTGTTAGTTAAGCCGTGTCACGCGAGGAAAAATATATTGTTATTTTGGTCAGATATGGTGTCAATTAGGTCAGTATATAAGATATGGACTTTGGTCATGCGCGATGATGAAAATAGGTCAATTGTATACCGTCATTTTGATAACACAGAATAAATCATTATTGAGTATTTAAACAGGACATGTTTTATTTAGTAATAGTCCTTGCGTATAAGGCATGTCAACAGAGGTTAGTGTGTTTGCTCGCTACGAAACTGCGTTACAATTATAATACAGTATTGATAATATCTATGAGCTGAGAGCATGACGTGAAATACACCTACTCAGTTGAACTCACATCTATAAATGTCTATTTCCAGTTTATATTATTGATCAAGGTCATGTTTCATTATGTACAGTGAACGTTATTATATGTGAAGGTATGGATATAAGCGCAATAAACTTTAATAAGATACAATTATCACGTTTCTTTCTGTCATTTTTTTGTTGTTTTGGGAATATGACTTATTAAACTGTTGGGCGACAAAGTGAACGCCAGATGTATCCTTCAATTAATTGATAATCAAGCCACCATCCGACAAGTTATTTGGCGATACGGCCCATTTTTATTTTATTTTGTCTTGATTTTGATATGTTTATTTAACATATATTATAGACTCTTTATATCACTTTCTATTTTGTCATGTTTGTTGTCCTTTATTGCCTTCAATGGCTTTTGTTTTCCCTTAAGGGGGATTGTGGTCAAGGGATTTTAATGGACTAAATGGAGATTGTGGTCAGCTTATCACGCTCGTCCATTACTGTAACCTAAAAAAACCCAGAGAGAGCATAGTGCTATCTGCATTTGAAAACAGTTACGCACCAGTGACAAGCTTTCATTTTTAATGTATGCGGGAAGCCCGAGGTTTCTCGTCATATATACCTTCTCCTTTGTAATATATAGGTCAGTTGATACATAATGTATTGTGAAGATAGAATTATTATTGTGAATGTATTTAATCCCTGTTAATAAGTCGAAATACACTTCTTTATACGATAAATATACATATTTAAATATACATAGATTTTTTTGAACGGTTAGAAATACTTATTTTCTTGTTATGAAACTAGGTTTTCTTGGTCCACTGGGCCAAGAATCTACAAATTCACTTGGGCTCTTTATATTTTTGAAAGACCTTTATTCTATTTACAAAAGGGCTGATAATAATTCATGTAATTGTCAGAACAGTTCAAGACCCCAAAAATTAGGCTATAGCATGGGCATACCACCAGCAGACCGTATGGTGTCTGATTGTAGGGGTGATGGGTTCGGTGTCAGCCTCTCGTTCTTGTCTACAAAGTTTTCTGAATTAGTATATCTTTAAACGTTAATTCACGACGAAGATACTATTCTATAATAAGCCTAAAAATGTCTAAAATAATTGAAGTCCTATTTATGATAGTTATAAATAGTGTTTGGTTTTTAATAGGTTATATTGACTAAAACATAACAGGTGTTTTAGATCGAGGTCAGTGTCAATCACAGTGTCGTACTGTGACACATTTCCCCCTTTAGGTGGCAAACAATTATTCAGAAGCCAAATATATCCTGTTGCAGAAATGTAATATATAACCTAGATACAAAGGAAGTTTAATAAATATATCTAGTACCTGACCGTTAAGTTAAAAAAAAACCCAAAAACTTCCGTAATCTAAAAATGTACTTCAAATTAATTATTTCCTGTGAACTGAATATATCTAAAAAAATGATACATTGACAAAGACTCGTAATTGAACAACAAAACGTAATACAAAACAAATATTCCGAAATCTGTTATGCCTTATAACAATTTTTCTATAAGATTTAAAAAAAAATTATCATAAAGTTTCTTTTTTAATAACATAGTGACAGCGGTATTTATGACTGTTATGAGAATAAATTGAACAATATTGCATAACTTATTCTACTAAAAAAAAATTGTATGTCTTGTATGTCAATATCTCATTATTTATCTTAATTTATTTCCTTTCAGATGTGATTTGTTTGTTATTTTATTTAATTATATATTGTTAGAAGTATTTTCACATCAATTTTAGAGTGCATAAATGACAAGCAGTATATGTATACAGACATTCGTCTTGAATAAGTCACTGCACACCAATATAACAACAAATTACTCTAAATTACATTATTATTTTACAACATTTGCACACATCTTTTTTTACATTTCTATTGATCGGTTAACTATGATAAGAAATGCGTTTTATCATTGTATTTTACCATATTGGGATTTTACGCGGCATTTAATGTTATTTCACGCATATAACTGTATGCCGGCCAAGCTGATTAGGGAAATCACAGCGTTTTGTAAGAGGAGAATCGTACGACCCAAAGCCACGATACCACCACAGAATCTGGCCCAGGAACACCCAGGACACCGGGAATCTCATTCTAGACGACTTGTTCCTGTGTAGAAAAGTTGATTTACAAGATATGTATACACATTCTTATAAAGCAAACATTGACCACAGACAGGAAGTAAAAAATATCTCTGATGAAGATAAAGCTTTTTAAAATGGAAATGTTGTGTAAAAGTTACAACAAGGCTAATGACAATTACACAAATAGCTACTACTTTGACTCGGATCCAATTAAGTTCCTCGGACACAATGTTAAACAGGTTCTCCTTACCACATCCGGCGACATTTAGATGTAATATAACACAACAAAGCCCCCTCCCCTCCTTAATTTGTTTGATCGATCTATGCTTAGTCCATATATCTAGCATATATAGCGTTACACGTAAGTTTTGTGAAATACGAAAGGAGCAATATCAGTTTTTTTCGAATTGGACAAGATGAGAACCGGAACCGGATTGAGATCAGAACATTATTTTTCCATTTTACTTCCGGGATGGGTTTCCGTGTGTGTATATAGTGGGAAAAACTGATTATGACAGCCAATCCTATTGGGTTCTTTTAATTTACAGTGTATGGTTTGACGAAGTGATTAAATGGGTAAAACAAATTAAATGACATAGTAAATCACAGCGAAATTTCTAGAACTTCTAGAATATTTTCTGATATGTTTTTAATATTAAGTTCCATTTAGATTTTGAACTGGGTTTATGATCAGAGACTGTATACTTTAAGGGAGTCGTGTTAGCACTATGATGATACAACACACTTTAAATTAAATATTAATTTTCACCGTACATTAATTATTATAATATTGGATGGCGTAATATTTTCCCTATCCATCTTACTCTCGTCGTTTGTTTGCAAAATAAATTATTTTGTATGAATAATTTATCAGGTATAAATAATCATATTATACGGCCATCTTTGAGATAAATTACAAACGTTACCTCGCAGTGAATTAATATATTTCAGTCGCTTACATTTATTTCTCCACAACAATGTATTGTCTTTAAAATTGACAACTATTTGAAGACACAAATGATTTTTCGGTAAATCTACGTATTACACGTTATGTTTTAATGATATCTCGCTAGTCTTTTGCTACAGATAGGCATAAATAGTGGAAAAGCCTACCCTCAGATATGAAATCATGTACATCTATATATCCTATCATTTAATTATAATAAAAATAAAGGCTTACCCTAAAATACGAAATACTCTACATCTATCGTATCATCTGAGTATAAATTAAAAACAAACTTAATAATAGAACAGCCATCCCTAAAAATGTGAAATTCTCGACATCTATTACATGTATTATTTAAATATAAATTAAAAACATAAACCTACTTGGTTATAGTAGAATAGTCTATCCTCAAGTCTGAAATCATGTACACATATCGTATCATATAACTATCAATTATAAACATATGCTTCGAAAAAGTGAAATAGCCTACCAATAAATCTGTAATCCTGTCCATTTACCGTACCATGTTAATATAAATTCAAAACATTTACTTGGTAAAAGTGGAATAGCTTACCCATAAATCTGTAATCCTGTCCATTAACCGTACCATGTAAATATAAATTCTAAACAAATACTTGGTAAAAGTGGAATAGCTTACCCATAATCTGTAATCCTGCCCATTTACCGTACCATTAAATAGAAATTCAAAGCATATACTTGGTAAAACTGGAATAGCTTACCAATAAATCTGTAATCCTGTCCATTTACCGTACCATTGAAATATAAATTCTAAACATAGACTTGGTAAAACTGGAATCGCTTACCCATAAATCTGTAATCCTGTCTATTTACT
>JARFOD010156842.1:0-12204 GCA_031763545.1 Mopalia muscosa | reverse complement strand
TGAGTGAGACACACGATGTGGCTCCGGCAATAGCGCGTGTGGTATTTACGCCCCCCCCCCCCCTCCCGAAATGAACCTATAGGAGCAATGTGAAGTGGACAATCTGTCGTCATATAAGTGAAATACCATTGAGTACGACGTTAAACCCCAAAAAAACAAACCAGTTGACCTGCTAAAACGTTCAGCGTAGAAAGAAGGGAGGCTTATCCCGGGAATGCACGCGAATGCAACCACCGAGAACAACTTTTGGCATGAATATCAACCACACTCCAAACTCGTGGGTATGTGTGGTGGTGGGGGTGAGGGGGTTGGATTTGAGCGGACATTGACGTGTTTGCCTGACTCATTTTACATTGGTTAGGTCATTCCTTTTTGTTATAGAAATCCATTATTAAGATAATGAGAAAAAAAATCCAATATGCAAATGTTATTTTGACTAGCCAAGAATTTTTCCATTATACTACTTTGTCCTATTATATCTGAACAGGAGTGTCGTTGTCTAGCGTGCAACTTAAGATATATATTGAGACTGGACAAAATTGTTAAAATTTCTCTTTTACTGAAAGATTCGCTTGTTGACGAGTACTGAGTAACTTGTTATTCATACCATGATTTTCAGGGCGTATTAAACCTGTCAAAAACACCAGGAGTATTATTCACGGCAGGTCACAATTTCACGCCTGAAACAAGCAATTTTGATTACTGATAAAGTAACAGTGCATCGTCTGCAATTACTCGTATGAGATTTATTTCTTCTTAAAAATCTTTGACCCGCCTTCGCTAATCTCATGTTGTTTTAAACAAAGCTGTTCAATTAGCTTTTTTTTATTTTAAATTCATACTGCAAACTTCTTCCAGATTCGATCAATAAACTGCACCCTGTTGTACTTGGAAACTGATATTTTCCCTATCACCAGATCAATTCCAAACAACTGTACAATACGGTTTTGATTTTTTCGTAATTTCAACCGCTTATTCATGTTAATACACTGTGAATGAAATGCCTGATAGGCCTGTGTAGAGTTAAAGGGATAATTGACCATAACAAGACTGCTGAAGCTTTGGAAATTCTGCCGAATGATGATATAATACTTTGACGGTGTGAATTATCGTCAGTGTTTAAACGGACCAAACTCTGCAATCCATCTACATCAGATTCGATGTGGAGCTCAAAACTTAAACTGAGTAGACTTACTAAATGAATGGGGTTTGATGTCTCCATCGAATCAATAATCTGTTGGGGTTTTTTTATGAAGTAATGTCTATTTTTGTGTACAAATTTGACGTTTCTGGCCCTTCTATTAAAATTGCAAGGCTACAGTAACGTTTAAAGAGATCAAGACGGCATTTTTGCAAAACATACATATATTTGTCATTTATATAGCATTGATTCTTTGGATTTGGCAGTGCCGTGCCCAAATATTGTGGAAAACGGGCAGAAATCTCGTCACAATCAACCCCGCAATTAGCAGAATCACACCGTGTGTCTCACTCATATACCCAATGGTCGACAGGCGTACTCGAACCCATGAACGGTACATTGAAGTAAAATTAGTTAGAAAACACTATTACCACTAAACCACGGTATAGTCACTATATCATGAAGTTTATTCAGTGAATACGAAATACTTATATCGGTGTTATATATACTATTTAGATGGAGATCATTTTTTTATTAATCTTGCTTTTATTGATTATTTTATACGTAAATAGTACTCAGTAGATTGGCCTTCAAGAAGAAAACATTTTGGTTGAAGTACAATGCGTTTAAAGCTGACAAGCACATTGGATTAATTTGCTCGTTCTCTCTCATTACTCAACCGAATTTGTCGAAGTCAATAAACCTGAAAAACAGGCGTTCATGGTAATGAAACGAAAAAACAAATAACACGCAAATCTCTATACACTGTGATTGAAACTGCGTAGCTGAACAGCTTTTTAACCCACATGACCACTGCCTCATCCCAGTCATAAGAGGTGATCGATATGAGGCAACTAAACACACGTAAACATTGTAAAAAAAAACAAGCAACCCTGTCTAAGACCGATAATTCAATTTGAAAATGATGAGACGTCTTGACAATGTTTCTGCCATAATAAAACAAAACAATTGTGGATGTGATTGAAGCACACTTGGTTCCGTGCCAAATAGCAGCATCAAGTGGTAAGGAGCTTTGTCACTATGCGAACAGTAGTAACGATTTCAAGCAATACTCTTTATAACCTTGTTCTCTCTGTTTCACTGTGCCTTACTTTTTTTCTGGACCAATCAGTGATTCAGTAAATGTAGTTAAATAGCAGCAATGGTTGGTGTTTATCGCCACACTGAATAGTATTTCAAATATTTATTTGACGACAGTGTACTCTAAAAAATATTTGCTTTAAACAAAATGCTCAGAAAAAAGTGAACCTTATCAAATGTAGCCCAACCAAAAACGTCAAACATATATAGCTTCTGAACATTTAATGTTGTGTATATAAGGGGAAAATATATTTCACTGAAAACCGTTTGACAAAACGCCAGGAAGACATTTTTTTAAATAACTAAAAGTTTTCACATTTTGGAACCCTGCGATATACAATAACTTATACATCAACCAAAGATCTATATGAGCATAACCCACGGCCTACTGGAACATAATGACTGATTTCTATGAACATAACGAATGACTTCCGCGGATATATCCAATAAACAATGACATCAATCAACATAACGAATGACTTCCGCTGATATAACCAATAAACAATGACATCCATGAACATAACCAATGACTATATGTACATAGACAGTCACCTTTAAGAACATAAACAATTATCAGTATTAGCATTAATAATGAGCTGTATGGACATCAACAGATTTAAAACAGCAAGGAAAGCATCTTTAAAATAGACAAAACTAGCGAACTTCATGAACATAACAATGACCTCCATGAACATAACTCATGACGTCGTGAACATAGATAATGACCAACATGGACATAAACAGACATATGTAATAAAACAATAAAGCATTTTGAAAAATAAGTCTGGCAATGAGACGTCTATTTGTAAAAATGCGTGTTAAGCACATGCTTGGGACGCAGCTTTGATATGAAATGGTCAATTGGGCTCCAAAATTTAGCTCCTGGGCTTCATGGTGCCCACTACTGTCTAAGCAAACTTAAAATTAGCTTCATTATTTTTATTTGGAGTGATGGACTGGCTAGTTTTTAACGCGATACTCACAGACGCTGTATTAATAAGACAACGGCGTGTTGCATTAGTAAACATCCATACGACCACAGTAACACAAGTTAAAGCCTGTTGTCATGTTGCGACATTAACGTAGCTCAGTGATTTGTGAAGACAACAAGACTACACTCAAGCGTACACCGCTCTTAGGCTTTTGTATTTAGAGGCTTTCCAAGTCAGTTGTAACAGACATTGTTGGTTCAATCTGGCGACCTAGAGAAAGCACATTTATCCCACAAATATGTTTATTCGCGTTCAATTGCTATCCACAATGTTCTGGACACTTCTAACGTCTGGTTGAAAGGGTTACTTGTAATGTTATACTTTGAAAATGGTCTGTTGATTATTTAGTTTCAGAAAGTAGAAAAGTGTATATCGCATAGTTCTAATCCATTAAATATTTAAAAACCGTGACAATTGAAATGTTTGCTTAATTGAATTGCATGAAAAAACAATCATGATTATGAACTGTTTGTTTTTATCAAACGAATATCATGTTTGAGAAGTGGTTTATCTCTGGTTAGGGCAATCCGTTAATTCTTTTCCAAACTGCAAGATAAGATCATCAGGTTTGATCTGTTGCTGAATGAAACCTCTCATTAGAAACGCAGATAAAAATGTTTGTACATATCCCTAGGGGATTTAAAGGACGAAATTATACACAGAAATGTCTTGCCCAATGATTGTGTTTGATATACTATCTTTTTACAGTCTGCAGGTAGGTATAGATGCAGGGGGTCGAGTCAAATCGTCAGTGCTTTTTCCTCCGTACCATCACGTAGGACAAACGTCGGTTATTACATTGTTCTGTTGTAGGGTTGTCACTAATCTTTAACGCTAAACTAAAGGGAAAATATGCACTTAGTTTAACCCAAAACTTACACCAGCCTTTTAACATGCCCACCAAATGACTGTAAGTCTAATTCTCGGAATGATTTTTCTATTCTAATTTTTTATAGAATTTTTTTTTTATTTTTCGTGGCTGCCCATGCTTAGTAAGTGGTCATTTTGGCGCTAAAAACGTCAAAATTCGAGACTATAAAAAAAAATTTAAGATCCGATTGTCAAGCACATGAATCATATCTGGAGAGTCGAATCAAATAGTATAGAGCTGGTGTAGGTTCCTTAAGAGATAATGTGCTCTGTGTTGGACTGATCACTTCAAACATATTGTGAATGATGAGAACAAAAGTCAATTTTGTTCTGCATCTTACAGATGGACATCACTTCTTTACGTTTACTTTAAAATAAGAAACAGGACTGGTTGGCCAGCTGGCTCTTGTTTATATTAATTAAGGGCGTGTGTGATTAAATTTAGTTCAAGTGTGTTTCCTAATACATGGCTTTGTTGGTTGTTTTGATCTATTGTAAACAGAGTATCTGTAGCAATCATAGTACCCTAGTGCGTGTCAGTCCCTAGATGTGGTAACTGTCGCAGATAACTTAGAAGTTATTTTATACCGTAATAAGTTGCTGACTTTTTGTACTGCCATATGAGCATTAACGAATCAGCAATAATTCCACGAGTAGGCTTAATTAACTGTCGCTTTTTTTTTTTCATTTTCAATAATCATGCGCTTCACCAAATGCGGAACCAGTAAGCTCCTATCGGTAGACCCTTGTCGTTGTACAACATTAAATAAATGTGCGGGAACTGATGAAGACATTTGTTCAACTGTGTGGATTTTTTCAAAGATAAACCAGTCTTAAATTGTAATGAAACAAAGAAACTCAATAGTGACGTAACATCGAATAGCAATGGTTTTAAGTTAATACATTTTGACAACTGGCGCGAGATTGCAACTTTCGAAGCACATGTCCTGTGTAATAAAAAAGGCATTTCTGCACGGAAATTAAGGCAATTGTAATTTTTTTAATATGAAACTATATTTTCAAATGCAGATTTGACATTTACCTAACTTTTTTTATTTCTATTTAAACAAACGAATCACATTCAATACAAATGACCATTATACCCTAAATATGAGATTTATAAGTAGACCAAGATTTTTAATTCAAAATTAATATCTCCTGTCCTATCGTTTTGAAGAGCAGATTTTTTTTTTTTTTTTTTTTTCATTTGACATGTTGACCTAAATAGGATTCAAGTTTTTAAAACTTATAGGCTTGCCCCTCCACACGGCTTTGTGTAGGTGTAATGACTTGACAAAAATAACATATAGTTTATTCCTCAAAAAAATCTTTCAGCAACTTAACACAGTTGACTAATAATGTAAAAATGTATCATGTCAAATTACCTACCTTAACTGCTTGCATTTCACAACACGTTTTTCTACACTTCGAGTAAGGCACAGGGAATTCCTTATATTTGAAAGTCACTTTTACTTTTAAATAGCGGAAGGTTGGATGGGAAGGGGAGCTACCTGTTGCTCTGCAAGCCAAGGGACAGCATTATGTCGATCTCTTTGTGATGTCTGTATTTCGTTCTGCAATTGCCCTTCGATGTATATAATTTTTTAACACGCTTTTTACGATTTAAATCTAAAAAAACCTTCTAAAATACCAAAATTTTGGTTCAAACTTTTTGCATTATGAACATTATGATATAAGAAAATTTTAGAAAGGCAAAAAAAGTCAAAACTTTACTCCTTACTAGCGAGTCCTTAATGCAACTAAAGTCTTAAACTGCATTTGCTTTAGTCCGAGGGTTCACTAAGCCTAAGTGTATTAAAAAGCCGTGAAGCTAATGTGCACCTGTCTCAATGTTCACAAGTCTGTATATTCACAAGTCTGACATCAGAGAAAGTCTGACCCAAATCAGTCGCGCGAGATGAAGCACTGAAAAAGGAAAAGTTTTAAAAAGTTTACTTATTTTCCAAAATATTGCTTTTCTATGACATCATCGTTATCAGTCAAATTATTTTTATGGAGTTGCCTGATAGGGCATTAAACGAAAAAGCCAAAGTCAGTATTCTAATCTACTTAAATATACAGATATTACAGAGACTGTTAAAGGTAAAAAATGTACTACATATTAAATACATACAAAAAAGTAACTTTGTGTCCCGAAAACATATGAATGGTACTTTCAGAACACTTTATTGAAGCACAACATGCCTTATTGAAAAACACATCATACATACATCTTAAAAGCTAGGAATTTCCCAAATAAAATTGACATGTAAATCTCGTCATGTGATCATGATCAACGCCATTAATTTTAGTCCTGGGTACTTCCGGCATCATTTCTATCTTTTCTATAAAACCGATTTAAGATAACAATTCACCCTTCCAGTCCTACAACTAAACCCAACAACAAAACGGATTATGGCTCTGAAAAATCGGTAGTCAGATCGTAGCGACTAACCGTATGTGGTACCCGGAAATCAGGTACAAGAACACGAGACCTACATTGTCGCGATCTACATTAAAATGCGATTTTTAACACAAAACAATTAGATGCATTATTTCCATGTACAGCAGATAAAATTTGTTTCTCGCCTTTTGTTCGTACCGAAAATGTTAACGGTTTCTGACGGAATTACAGAGTGCAATGTTTTAAATGAGGTTTCCACGGATTTTTCACCAATTACGGACAATACAAAATCTTGAGAAAAATAAATATTCCTGAGTACAACGTTCAACACTAGTTTACTTATCAACTGTAAAACACCAGTCATAAATTATGTAATTAACATTTAGAAGTTGATATCAAAAAAGGACTAATTTAATATAGTCAAAAACGTCTTCCTGTAAAGTATTGAATCAAACTGCATGTTGCTGGGTAACAGCCACACTATTAATTCGTTGCAATTTTCAATGCTAATGGCGTTTTTTGGAATTAAAAAGAAATTAATTCAATACATTTTGTATAACTTCAACCATCTCTTTTTGTTCCTTTCCATTCCACAAAGTATATCACAGGCAATGTGATTCGTAAATATTGCGGGTTTATCAACAAATACGACTTTGAATAAATCGAAAACATCTTTATTAACAAGTTCCCATCTGCTTTGTACACGTTACATTGGCGAAAATTCATTAATCAACACTTTTGTGAATGCATCAAAGAGTCAAACTATTAATTCGCTGTGGTTTTCAATTTGTGTTCCTTTCAATTAAAAAAACAAATACATTCAATATATTTTTGTATAACTTCAAGCTTCTCATTTTGTTCCTCTCCATTGTACAAAGTATATTATAACCAATGTGATTAGTAAATATTTTGGGTTTAACGACAAAGTCAGCTTTGATTTGACCAAAAACGTTTTTTGTTTAAGCTCCCATCTGTTTTGTACACGTTACAGTGGCGAACATTCACTGATCTGCAATGTTGTGAATGCAGATATGTACTTTAAATACGTTTGATGTAGCATTAAAGTTTGTTTAAAGTTGATTAATTGCTTGAAGCCATTTTTGTAAAAACAATTAGAACACACAATATATCCATTCATCCAAGTAAACGAGCCCTCAGCATGACCAATATTAACATGGATGAAATCGATAAAATCGTAATTAATATGAGGTTGTAAGAAGTGTAAACATCATCACATCAGATAAACCAGCATTGTCATTCAAACTAAACAGCTGACAGACATTGGAAGTGAATCCGAACTATCGGAAAATCTAGGACACCAAGAACAGGTCCGCTTCAGCTTTAGCTCTGAGAGACCAGGCGAACAAGAGGCTCCCTCTAACCTCGCAGTAAAATGATTTTAGATAACTTTTGATAAGGATTCACTTAAATGACGAGACATACGATGGGACTATATCGTACGTCAGAATTCGTTAATCTGAGAAAAATTAACACTCAGTTGATCTCATTTTGATAAAAAGCAAATGGCACCGTCAAACTATTCGAAAAGAAGATGTGCATTTGCTGAATTGATTATAGGAAGGATAATAATGCCAACTAGGTTCTAAACAAAGATTGAATACTTGATTCGCTGGTTGATTAATTTGCTCGGTGAAGTGATTGACTAGTTTAGTGATTCATTTATTGCTTTATTAATTGATCATCTGTCTGAATCATTTGTCATTTCATTGCTTGAATCAGTCATTTGTGTTTTACATCGAACTCACGGATATTTCACTTATATGACACTTGTATTCCACCAGGTACCAACCCCAGCGCAACATTAACAAAGGGAATTGCTTTAAAATGTTGGATATATATCTGCAGGACCCTAATGCTAACACAGAATTGCTGATTTTCAAAATATATGTTTGTTATAAAACCAGGTATAAAACTTTAAGGCCGATATGGTTTATAAGACATGTTGCTTAAAGTATAACTTTTTATCAGTTGTTTATATTTGGTACCATTTGTTTACGACAACGTGAGTGTAGTGACACAAAAATATCTACAATGAAACAGCTGATTATACAAATGCCAGACTATGCATTTATTAAAGATACATGGGGATAGTCTGGTGCTTCTGTTCCATGTTGATAAACGGCGGGGCGTGGCACTGAGATATCTGACTCTTTGTCAATTCCGCAATTATCTAGGCTGTACAAACATTATTGATGCCGGGGAGAACTACCCGCCAGTCGCCAGTTCTAACGTCCCTTATAAATTAACAACCGTCAGGGTCATTAAATACGGACTGCTGATTTCTGTCGCTGACCTTGACACTTGACCGAAATTCACGCCGTAAGGATCTCTGCAAACGACGGTAAGATATTAGTGTAATTTGATGTTACGGGATTGGTCAAATTATATCGCCCCCCTAACAAACATCTAGAGTTTTTTGTAAAATTTTACCATCAGATAATAAACATTTATCCAAGTCTCTGTAACAAAAGAGAGCATAATAGTACAAAGCAAAATTAGAAATATGAACCCATGATCTTAAGTTTTATGGTGAATTATCCTGCTGTTGTAGGTCAGTAGGTAAATGAGCTAAATAAGTATTCCCGAAAATACCACAATTTAAACGGTCTGGTACCGTTGAAACCGACAGTCCTATTGCTTGGATCTCTCAAGGGTTTCACTTAACAGTGTTTTTCCCGCATTTAGCAATATTTGATGTCTCCAAACGGTATGGGGTTGTGATGAGCTGACCCTCTAATAGAAAACATTCGGTGTTTCTATTATTCAAAAGCGTCACGCAGCTAAATGTAAATTAAGAGAATAGATGGTTTTATCGCAAGCGTCCCTTTGGAATTTATTGGCAAATTAACAGCGAAACCAAATGTATTGAGGCAATCAGCATAAAGATTTTCCCCCAGGACTTGAAGTAGCCTGTTGAGCATCTATTCGGCAAAATGATGTAAGGTTACTTAGTCTGCCATCTTAAATTTTAAGATAAGTCGCAATGGAGAGGCGTACAAGGATACTTTTAAATTCATTATTGAATGTACTGTATATTGTGTGCATTTTTTACCCGTCTTTATCTAACGTTACCTGTGCATTCTCAAAAAGATGGTATAAAATATTATTTTAATTGTATCCTGTGGTGTTCTTATTAATTTATGACGCACTGAGATTTATTGCATCTAAAATCGGGCGATGCCACCATTCTTTGGAGTTGCAAGGATGAAACTGACGGTTGTTACTCAATATGTTTTGTACGTAATAAACGGGATAAAATAAGCACCCGGGGGTTTCTTTTTCCACCATAATTTATTAAAGCTATATAAAACGCATTACTTTTAAATGTCTTATTATTACCTGTATTTATTTGTTTACATATGTACTTCTGGTGAAGTAAATGAGTAACAATGTTATAATATCGTTGTTCAAATTTTAAAAGTGCTTTAATACGTCCTCAAACGTCAAGAGAGTATCAACGTAAGTATATGTTATATTGTATTAGTTTGATTGAAAAATTTAGATAGACAATCCCAAAATATAACGACATACAACCATAAGATTACGTACCTTCATTAGGTATGCTTATATCAAACCTAAGTTAGATTTGTAGGCAAAATTGTCATTGAGTTAATTATTAATAAGGAAAAGACACATTATAATATTAGTATACGTGTTATATATAAACACCATAAGCCATCGACTAATCAATCCCAGACAATGGTCAAAATTATTAATGATACTGGGGTAGCCGGGAGCTCTGTACAAGGCTAACACACGTCATGACGCGGCAACGTGATTCCTTCAATTATCTCGAGTGTGTAAAAATTGTCTATGTCTTGGCGAAATCACCGGTTTATCAGTGGAGTTCACGTTGATGAATAACGAATGACTTCTACCCCATCATTTAACACCGAATGTCGTTTCATGTCAGCGACCATGGCAATCGATACCTTAACTCCCCACGGTGACGGCTGGTGGGCAAGAGAGAAAGTACCTCCAGTGAGGCGACAATAAGACTAAAATCGGTTATCCGTATGACGTGACACTCGTCCGAGTTCGTTATTTTCAGGTTAAATGGCACATGCTTTTGTTTTATGCTATTCGTCTTGTCCCTAAACCACTCTGTGTCTGGTTAAGCATAGCAAGTTTTCGGAGCTTACATTTGATTGGAATCTCTCATTTTTCTCCACATTAACGTTGCTAAAGATAAGAGTATCGATCAGAGGGCTGAGAAGGAGTATAATGTTGCCCATGTGCCTTTCGGAGGTAAGCATCAACAGAAATTTGATTTGTTGAGTGATTTTTGTTTAGTTGATTTTTTGTATTGCGTCTTTTCTGATTGTTCTCTTTCGCCAGTTACGAGGGGTTGGTAAACCTCATCCTTTGCACCCTGTCATGTAATTGAAATAACCTTACTACAAACATAGAAATCAAACATAGTGTATGCTCACGACATTATTACGGTCGGTGTGGAATACCAATTGCCGACAGATCTGTGTCACTTAGAGAAATATCGTTCTCTTGTCTACGAGCTAAACTTGGGCTGCATCTTCTCTTGATTAACGCAGGACAGCCACAGAAAACATTTTTGATGCAATCTATCGATACCGTATTTGAACGTTTAAGGCTTCATCTGTTGAGATCCTTAAAATAAAACGATTTTCGAATTAGTTCTCCAGATACACAACTAATTTAAAGGCTTATCCTAAAACACACCGTACAAGTTTTGGAGTTTTCATCATTATCACTCAATTGTTATCACGGCCATTCCATCGCCAAACCTTGCTCATCTGTTTTTGTTTTACCAAACCAGCTTGTCTTCTTGCGCAGAACATGGACATTTAGTGGATCCATTCTTCTATTATGACAAGGACTCATCATAGTCCAACAGGTACCAGTCTTGGGGTAACTGCTTCTCTAGATCCCACCAGTTACTGTAAGCAAATCTTATGCGTCATTACGATTGAATGCAGGATCGCAATTTAAACGCACAGGGTTGTTGTCAGAACTGTATAGTACCTCAGGCTGTTGATGCTGCCAAGTGTTTGTCAAAATCACAATTCAGTGTGCTATAACCGGGCAAAGTTCTGGTTTTTGTTTTGCGGTATCGGAAATTATTGCAAATTTACCCTTTGGCTGCCAACCTTGTCTTCAATCTTGTTAAATCCTAAGCGATTCTGCTGTGAGGCAGACGCACACTTAAGTGTCTCGGTATCTGTCTTCTAACAACACTTCACCGTCTTAATTCACAGTACCTGCATGTCATGCAACTACAATAAAAAAATGAATTTTTTGCGAAGGACAATACTCCTTCTATCACAATCAAGTACAAGCAAATCGATGCATGGTTTGGGTGTGTAATCAAATGACTACCACATGAATTCATGGTTAATGGTTATTCAAAATACATAAACCGTGCTGAAATATTAAATAGCTCACTCTCTGTTATGGCGATTGCCATTGGTCTACCTTCAACATTGTCAAGTAATGCTCCGAGCGATGTCAGACACGAATAAAAAAGAATTATAAAAAACCGAACGATTTAAGTTAGCCTAATATATATTAATTGAGAAAAAAATGCGTTATCATGTAACATAACTACGTTTAATGAATAACACAAATGACCACTACAGATTTAAAACTGAGCATGTGTTTCATTTTAAGCCAGATCTGTGGGTATGCAGTGTTCTTAA
>JARFOD010156831.1:0-12206 GCA_031763545.1 Mopalia muscosa | reverse complement strand
CACTACTATTTATGTAGTGCGGTGCCGCCTCACGACCTCCTCACGAATACGACCCGAGTTGCTCTGACTATACTACTGCCACGGAACTGATTGGGCGTCACATGTCCCGAATTAGTAGGAAAGGATGGCGCTGTGTCGGAGACGCTGAGCGGCGTCTTACTGGATGTCATTTCCCTTCTATGATTCCTGTTCAGGAAGGAGCAAAAAATCAACGAACATGTCCGAAATGTGTTGTAATTAACAGACGCACTGGAAAGAGACACTGTGCGTCGAGTAAACGAATGGGAACGACTAACTCCGTGAGTCTTTTAATTTTTCCCACTGTCACTTGCTCTACGGACGGCGCAATTAGCACGTGCGTGTTGCGCATGTGGCAAGTGCGCGGTCTGTGCCTACTCGGCACTTCCCCGGTTCGACTTTCCAAGGAGAACGCAAAACCCACCTGAACCCACCTGGACCATACCGAGTAAGCACGTGCTCCCCACTTATAATGCACGTTGCGCGCACTGATTTCTGCAGTATATATAACATGCGAGCCAACGGACGAGTGCCAATATTTCGTCTCCAAGACACAGAAGAAGGAGTCAGCTGCATCTGCATCTCAAAAGGCAGCGGTTACAGTCATTCGGGGAAGGAGCGAAGAGGAGCCAGATGGTGACGTCAGAGAACATGATCATGAGGAGGGTGCTGCTGGTGGATCGGTGAGCGGGTCACACGAAGAAGGGGTGTGTCAAAGGGGAAGGGCAACTGCTCCTTCTTGGCAAAAAGGAGGAGCGCCTAGTAGAGTTTTCTACGGCCAACCTACACTATTATGTTTGCTACAAACTTTAACCCAGCAAAATCACTTCAACAAATAGCCTTAACTTGTGTACGAGTGAAGGTTTAAAATACCAATACTTATAATAAAATAAGTAATTGACAATATAGGCTATACAACAGACCTAGTCAAATGTCCTCAACAAAAAAACTTAGTATGGCATGTACATGAAAGCTTTGGAATATAAACCTAAGCTCAACATAAAACCTTACCCCAAACTGTGAACAAAACATCTTAACCTGAATAAAACTATAATATTTTCAATAAACTTGATTAAAATGACCTCAACAAAAAACCTTAAATAGTGTACCAATGAGCTAACCAGAAAAGCTTAACTTGAAAGGTATGCCTAGGATATGGATATGATTTGGTTGACAGAAAACCTTAACTGGACACTCCCACGTCGTGCCCATGCTCTGCCACTTGAAGCAACATCAGAACCCGGAGTCTCTGTGCTGGGATGGGTGGCATCTTAAGGCAGCAGCAGCTGGGACTTCTGGAGACCCTTCGAAGGTCGTTCTCTTTCTATACCCCGCCCCCCCCCCCCCCCCCCCCACACACACACACAGACACAGACACAGACACACCATCCCCGACATCGGGCGGAACAACACCCGTTCATGGCGTTTACACGCACTTACAACATGCGAGTGAGCAAGGACACCGTACGTGTAAGTACGGTCTCCGTACGATAATGTGGCAATCGCAAGAAGATCGCACGTTGTACGCAACCGCTCACGACCAGGTGTGGCGCGTGGGCCACGTACTAAGACCTTGCGCAACCGTGCGAGTTGCATGCGCTGGCGTACTCCCTACATGTTTTGCCATTCCCTCCCCGGCCCTGACTTCCCCAAAAACATGTCTGTCGCTTAGTGGCAATGGAAGACAATTCAAAAACAACATAACACCAAATTAATTATAATATAAACGACAAGTTTTTACTCGCGAGGGTATACATGTTAAAATACAAACAGTTTGTCAGTTTCAGCTGTGTTGTTTTCTTTATTATTAATTTAATATTTTACAGATCAGACCTCCGATTGTATGCGAAACCATGTACATTCGAGTACAACATCCCATCCTGGACAAATAAGCTTCAAAGCTCCACTGATGATTCTAAAATGTTGTGTATTTTTTATTCCAAACTGAAACCCTTTAGATTTTATTTTTTGTTTTATCATCTCCAGTCATTGGATTGGAGTAAGAGCAGTAATAAAACGAAGCGCGAATGGCTACTTATCTGAAAGCTGTTTACTAACAAACGTTAATGAAGTGGAGTGTATCGATCTAGACCATAGTGTTAACTTTTGGCGTCTTGAAAATCCAGTGTGTAAGTCGTCAAATAAGCATAATTAACTCTCTGGACGCTACTAAATATTAAGTAATATTAAGCCTAAAACTGAATGAACTATTGAACAAAAATATAATTAACATTCCTTTTTTCAGTCTTAGTTACATAGAGTTATATCACTTGCATCATACCAAAACCTATATGATTCAGAAGCGTTATGAACTCTGCTAAATGTTTACACTAATTAACACAAAGTTAACTCACCTAACTGACCACTTTACAGGTAAAATAGGGGTAAATTTAACTAAAGTCAGTAATCTTGGCATTGTACTTCATTCATAAGGAAAGTTTTCAATATTATCGTTCAAAGCTAAATTACATCTGCAGCCTTGTGTTTTACAGCCTGGTTTGCAACACAAGGGTGTAGCTATTAGCCCTGATTCGGGTTCAACTTTTTACTGAAGGTTATTTTGGTTATATGTTCAAAACACACGAGAGGAAGCTTCGTAAAAACCACTCATGTGATGGCTTGAGCCACAACATAGGACTCACCCATACACAAAGGTCGCCAAACAGACTCGAACCCGTGGGCTTACAGCGAAGTAGGAACAGTAGGTCAGCACATTAATTGGTATTTTTTTTAAGGCGGTTAATGCCAGACTTTGAAAACAAAAACCTTAATTTTAATGGTGACTCAGTGACCCCTTTAACCGTGTCACGTGATACGCTCAAGGGTCTGCGCAATTTTGTTCTTTAGTCGAGCCATAAAACGACAAATCAAAGAAATAAAAATTAAAAAAGAACAGACTACACCCTATAAAAAAACAACACGTAATGATGGGCTATAGAACATCCTTGGGGAATCGCTAATCACTTCATTTGAACAGTGTACATTATGTATACTGAAGCAGACGAGAGCTGGGGTGACGCTCGTTTAACAAGCGATCAGCTTACAGTACAGCCCATACTGACCCTATACGCTGGTACATATAGAACATTTTGTTAGGTATGGACCTAAAGCATAAGAACGACGTTGTCCAATCAGATGCCTGTGAAGCCCGAAGTCAGGTTTAAAAATCACACAAGATTATATTGGTTGACCTGGGCACGTGAACAAACGGGTTTGTAAAATGGCGGCTCAAGGATGTGCTGCCCCGGTAACCAAGCAAACAATCAAAGTCGAAAGATTGACATTCATTGGCTGGTGTTATCGAGCATCTCTGGTAGCCTGAACTAACAAAATGTACCAGCGTATAGGATCAGTATGGACTAAACTGTAAAGCTAAGAACATGTCGACTTTGCGATCCATCTCAACTCATATCAACTCAACTACCAGCATCTCAGTTCAACTAGCTGCAACTGAATTCACCTGATTTCAGTCGACAGCTGCACAATGAGCATGTGCAGTTATTCCCAGTTGAATTTGATCGCAGTGGACCTGTTCCTAACCCGTTCTGTAATGTTCAGTTGCAGTGAATCTCAAGCGTTTCTGTAAAATATCGTCATGTTTGTGACGACCACATCGACTGCATCCAGTTGTCCTCAGTTTCAGTGGATCGCATGTCGACATGTCCTTAGCTCTAGCCGATCGCTGGTCATACGAGCGTAGATACAACAGGCCGTCGCTCAAGACATGGTGTCTGTGAACTATTGTTACCATGACCATGAATTCTCGGTGTTGCGAGAGTACGCATTATCAAACTACTTATGATAGGGACTCAAAGTAGAACGACTATCACCAAAGGATGATCGTGAATACATCGTTTTATTTATAATCTCGATGAAAACCACTCAACCCACCCAACACACATGTTGACAGTAAATCTTATTTCTTATTTAAAAAGTTGCAGCTCTGTCACTTTAAAACCTGCATCACGCGAATGAGCGCCTTCGCTTTTCCTTACTTTCACTTCAGCCCCAACAGCCTACGCAACTCAGAGCTGCCAAGCACCACGAATTCTAACACAAGGAAGCACACTTCAGATTTGTTTTTTGATCTCTGTAAATTTCAAAAATCACAATCGCGAAGCCCGTAAGAGGTGTCGCGATGAAGTCTACCATCTAGGTGGGATACCATGGGACAACAACAACAAGAATGACAACCACGAGGCTGAGGAGAAGGTCCAACAGTTCGCACTCGTCGTCAAGTACCTGTAGGCGAAAAAGACGGAAGCGGATAAGACGTTGGTCGAGCTGGTTTAGGTCAAGAGAAGAAGACCCAGAAAAAAAGTAGGCTGGATTTATTTATTTTTACTTCCAAGGGCCCTTTTCAGTGCCACCCAGCTCTCATGAAACATGTTTTTTTTTTAAATTTGCTAGAACAATCTAATACCAGACCCCCACATCCTCCCGTCGAGTATATCTTGAACATGTACTCATTTAAAAATAACACATGGACGAAGGAGCTGATATTAATACATAATAACTCACAAACCTTCTTTGTCTGTAATAAAATATAATAACATAAATAGCAGTATAGGCTCCTTACTACTATTTATGTAATAACCAATTAGTACTTGATAACATGCAACTCCTCCTTATTATGTAATATAAAAAGGCGCGCTGACATACCTCACTGAATTAATATGAATATTCAACATACATGTACGAGCACAGTACGTTCTGTTTCTTTGTTTGGCTGGGTTAAGGGTATTTCACTTACAAGGCGACTGATTGGCCACTTCACACTGCTCCTCAGATTGCCGGTGCCACATCGTGTGACTCACTTATATAAATGATGGTCGACAAACGGACTCGATCTCGTGAACGGTGAATCGAAGTAGGATAAGTAAGCGCACATGCTACCATTAAGCCACGGTCGCGGGCCTCAATACGTTTTGACATATAGAAGGGCGTATTTGATAGATTTGTATACTCTGTGACTTTAATATGATTGATTGGTGTTTTACGCCAAATTCGGTGGTATTTTTGCTACGCGGTGGCAGAAGCATATAGTAAAAACTTCTTTATCTAAGGTTTTTTTTACTTAAAGATAAATTTTCAGACAGCACCCTTGGTAATAACAAATTGAAAAAAAAAACTCAACCAATAGAGACATACCTTATCAAATTTGTGGGCTTTTTTGTATTTTCATAAAATATGAAAAAAATCTAATATTTCATTTTTTATTTAAAAATTAGGTCAGATACAGTTATTTACAATTATTCATTATATCAATTTCGAGCTTTTTTTGTTTTGGCGAGCCACCAGCACTGTGTGTTTTGCTGGCTTTAAACCGAGGATATTTGCCATTTGGCCGCCCTTAAGAAGACAGCGGTAGGCGAGCCGTATATACGGAAGAGGAGGCCTGAAGTCTATCGCAAACCCTTCAAGGCGCCAAAACGGGTTTTAAGAGACACCGTCTCCGGCCCAAGGGTCTTGCTTGTTGATGATTTTGGAGAGATGATAACAACATTGATTGGTTGGTCAAGCTGAAGCGTGTGAACATCATCCCTAATGGGCGAACCTCAGGGCCTGATGTTTTTTACTTTTTGATTGATTTTCTGATTTATTATTGTGTTTGTTTTGTTATTCTGTAACAGTTTACCTTGATGTCCTTCAACTTAACTACAGAAGGGCGATCAACACCTGTTAGCCACGAAAAGACAGTCTGTGCCGCGATATAAACGTACGCTTTCTTTGTGTGATTGGCATATGACTGGCATGGTCATTGAACATGTTATTTTAATAACCCAGGTTTTCATAGCCAGACAGTTGGACATAACACTATGTATCACTGGTAATCAAACTTTAAGTATTGTTTAATTGGGGTTTAACGTTGCACACAAGTTTTCACTAGCATATAATACAATGATCGACGGAACCTCATAATTACATCTTGCACAACCAGGATAACATGCGAAAAAACACTGTAGCAGATCTAGAAGAAGGCCGGGAAAAAATTGTGTCTACAGACGGACGGACAGGCGAACAAGCAGTAGTAAAGTTATTTGACCTAAGGTTGTATACTTAAAAACAAATTTCTATCAGGCTGCACCTCATTCTAACCCTCTCAACATCAAGTACATTGACTGGCTGTTCAAAAAGAAACTTTTGAACAGCGTCCCTTGTAGACTTTGAAGGTATCTACCCTCATCCTGTAAGGACCAACGTAGATGTGGTCTGGCACTGAAGTAGAATCAAATGTAATCAAGTAGGTGTTAAGTTTTATTATAGTACCATCCTTTCTGGTTGTGAAACGCTTAACATTAGTTATGCCTTGAACACAGAGCTCAGCGCAGATCTCTTCCTCTAATCCATCAGATAGATCCCTGCCTCTGTCCCGGATGATCCCCTTACTGCTATTTGGATATCTGCGAGGTGTTACGACTACAGGTAACTCTGAAATCGTCTTTTATTTAAGAATATTTACCGCTTGTTGCGTTCCACCAGAATGTTACCAGACCGCATTTTAGTTACATTCCTGCCGTTACTATGGGGTCTTATTTAAAGCGAAAGGCGATATTTTTTACGCATGCTGACTTTCAACTTTACTAGAGATGACAATACATTTTGGCCAGGTTTGTTTAACTTTTCGATTACGTCTATACTTTTCTTTTTTTCTCAGTATTTGAATGGGGTGGTTGAATTGCCATTTTATGGAATTTAAAGTTTCACCACCTATGTCCCCTACCAGACACGGAGTACCATCAAGGGTGAAACCTCCTCAGCGGTATCCAGAAGTGGTAGGTTACGAGGATTCCATAAGTGGTAAACTACAATAGGAAAAATTTTAAAAAATCAGTTTTTTTTTTTTTTTTTGCTTAAGCTTGTGTTCGAGTATTTATAACAGTCTGTGGTGTAGTGGCATTTTTGGTTTGCATTAGGAGTCAAACCGTCAGTAAAACTAACGTTTTTTGCTGACTTAATTACTTGAATTTGTATTGCTTTTGTGAAATACTCTTTAGAGGAGGCCATGTGGGCCTTACCACAGATACACAATTTAACAGTATTGTGGCAACGGAAACCATCATGGTCTTCCTCAAAGCAATGAAAGCATTGCTTGTTGGGATGGGGGTGAAGGTATCTAGCCTCATCCTGTAAGGAACTTTGGTGGCATAATAAATGCTGCAATATTGAATTTTAAAAAATCAGATATAATTGCTTGGAACAATGCTACTTGTGTAATAATAGTTGAAAGCAGAGATGACTTAGCTATGTCGAGCTACGTCAAAACCGTCCCAATGCTTTATCAGTGACAATTTGTATGATGCATAATAAATAGTACATTGCCAGTATTTTATGTCCCTGACAAACACTAAAACAATTGACAACTGTCATCCAATGACGAATTAGCTATATCAGAGGAATCGACATTGTTTTAAACTTTGATTGATACAAAGCCTGTTATCCGTTTGATCCATAAAATAATACGTTACTTTGTTTCACCCCCTCCCTACCGATGGATGTTTGGAGGGAACTTCTTGTTGGCCCGGTGCTTTTTCAGCTAAAGATGAACAGGAAGCCGATATATTTGTGATGTTTTTGTTTGTTGGCAGTGGTGTTGGGGGTGGTTTTCTTCGACCATTGGACTGTCGCGCGTTAATGTGAGTGAAATAAACTTAAGTGCGGCGTTAACCCCAATCAAACAATCTATTTTCCCTAAGAGTTTCTGCGATTTCCCAGTATACACATATGCCTACAGTCTAACCATTTATCTATTCTACAAATGAGATTACGCAAGTGCAAATGCTATATACTGTCAATATCAAAACGTTATTCCGACGTATTGCTTTCTCTCTTTCTTAGCCTCGTTACAATAGAAACCCTTCGACAGTAACCAGTAAATATAAAAATAAATATCGTACTTTTTAACTTTGTAAACTCTATTTTACCTTCGTTTGATAATTTGCCTCTAACGGCACCAGATAAATTAATTTACATACTAAATTATATCTTGGTCTATAGTGCCGTGTCCTGGATCGTTTCGTTAGCACGGTTGCCAGGAATTACTGTACGCCCACTTTACCGGCCTACCTGAGGAATGGAAGTTTATTAACTCTTTGTATCGTTAAAATAACTAGAAACATTGTCACACCACGATTTTCAATTCCAAATGAATTTTTACAAAGCCTTATTTCTTCCGATTGTTTACTTATTTCCGATTACCGTCCATCTTATTTCCGCTAATAAACCTGTCCGTCGACCTGTATGATGCTGTATATAGTATCAGGTTATTAAGCGAGATCAAAGGAGTTATAGGTGTGGTTGAGATTGTCACCTGAAATAGAAACAAGTAAAATATTCAGGATGGAAGTAATTCATTTATTGATTGATTGCCTAGTGTTTTACGCCACATTCAGTCGTATTTCAGCTAGGCTGTGGTGTGAACATTTTGTCGATTTTTGGTATCAGAGATATAATTCCAATCTGAAGCATCCAAGACAGAAACACAGAAAAAAAGAAACAAAACGAACTGAACAGGACACACATAAATGTTGAAAACATATGTCAATATATTAACAGTTTAAATTTGATCTAAAAATTGTAAATATTCTGTATAAAACTATGTTTCGAGCTATTTACAATAATTTATGCAACTTAACATCACCATACAAACCAATCTGTTTAAGCAGCCCCGACGACAACTTCGCCAGCAATGTTGTCCCATTGGAATTGATCTTCCAAAAGGAAAGAAAACGATTTAAACTGAAAAATAAATGCTAAAATATGTCAATATATTAAAATTTATAGTTTTGGATCAAAACAATGTAAATATTATGTTTAATACTATGTGAAGTCATTAAGAATTTTTATTTTTGCGCATTTATTTTTGCGCAGATCACTGCGCGTTCTGCGATAAAAAAAAATCGTGGGTGACCATGCCTGGCGTCTGCAGATAGTCGTCATCATTCTTTTTCCTATGAAGCCATGGTAATACCGACTGGCTTTCCACCATAATGGTAGGAGGCCCGATGTCTACCTCCATCCCTTCTAAGGCGTCGAAGCTGTTCTCGAGAGTAACCGTCTCCGACACAAGATATTTATATGACGATGGCTTCTGAGAGAGGGGACCAACCCTCTCTACATTTATTACATTAATAGACTGTTCAAATGGAAACACCTGAACAGTATCTCTTGTGGCCTTGGAAGGGCGAACTTCCGGACCAGGTGGCTTTTTAGTTTGTGTGTCTGTTTTATTGGGTTTTTACGTTTTTGTTTGTGGCTGTTGTTTTAGTTGAGGTTGTTTATTTGCACCAGTTTGCATTGGAATAGTAGATTTAAATTGTATTTTACTAGTGCTTCGCTCAGCAACAGAAGGGTATTTATTACCAGTTGGCGACGTAAGAGATGTCTGTGTCGCAACGGACACATAAACTTTCTTCGTGGCGTTGGCGTAGGACTGGGCTGACCCTTGGACATCAGAGACAGAGGCAAAGCGACGTGCCTCGATATAGCTAGCGTTCTTATCCCTTTTCCTCGTTTGAATTTTCTTTTCTTTAATGAAAAAACTAGTCTTTGGAGGAGGCCATGTGGGCCTCGTGACAGTTACAGTATTTTATTGTCTTGCTGCATTCGAAGCCCTCGTGGCCTTCTTCAGACCAGCGAAAGCAAACGACACAACCTCTACACTGGTTCTTTCCGTGTCTGAACTTCTGACACTGGAAGCACTTTGTTGGGTTGGGGATGAAGGTATCTACCCTCATCCTGTAAGGACCAATGTAGACGTGGTCTGGCACTGCAGTTGAATCAAATGTGTATTAAGTTTAATAACCTTACCATCCTTTTTTGTTGTAAAGCGCTTAACGTTAGCTATACCTTGATCATTGAGCTCGAAGCAGATCTCTTCTTCTGATAGATCAGAGAGATCTTGAACTCTGTTTCGAATGATCCCCTTACTGCTGTTGAGAGATCTGTGAGATGTAACGGCTACAGGTAAATCTAAATTTGTTTTTAATTCAAGTAAGTTGATTGCCTGTTGCTGTCTGGTACACGCAACCAGAATGTCACCAGACCGCATTTTTGTTACATTTTTTACAGAACCTGAGTTCTTTAAAGGTGTCAAAGGGAGCCACAAATTGAATGATAGCGTTCCATAGAGCTAGAGGTACACTGTGATGTCAGTAGGGTCCCAACGATGAAGCATGTTTTTAAGGTCAGCGGCCTTGCGATATTCCGCGCACCTAAGTACCATAGTACATGTTAATTGGCCGTTCATTCTCTTCTTTCTCCGGAAGGTGTCGGCTCTCTTGGGTCGTCTGCAGATGGGTCTCTTGCGGGTATACCGCCTCATCTTGGCGAGACCACGCGTTTGATTCGTACGTTTACACTTACGAGAAATGAAGCCAGCAATGAGAAAGGAGGTTTAAGCTCACAGGTAGTGGCACAGTCTATGTCTTTCGGCATTTAAAGATAAAATTAAATAGTTAATGTTAAAATAATACTTCAGTCTGTATTAATGAGATGAAACTGTATTGATAAGATGAGTCTGTATAAGCGGGATGAGGTTGTATTAGCCGGCTCACTTCGTATTAACAAGGTTATAAAAGCCGTTACCGGAAATAATATTAGTTTTATAAAATTTTGAGCGTGCTGGGACGACGTCTGTTAGGTAATAATAGGCTAACAGACGCACACTTTTATAATGCCTGCGAACCAAGCCACACGGTGGTGTCTGACGGTTAATAATTACACGATCAGGACGCTAGAGCGACTACTAGAGGCTATAAAGAAAGCGGAACCTAATTCACAATAGTCGCTGCGGAGG
Source organism: Mopalia muscosa (assembly GCA_031763545.1). Lineage (NCBI taxonomy): Eukaryota > Metazoa > Mollusca > Polyplacophora > Chitonida > Mopaliidae > Mopalia > Mopalia muscosa. The sequence goes on along the minus strand of JARFOD010156831.1, from coordinate 1,390 downwards.
TCAGTAAGGCGGATACACCCCACTTACAAGGCTTTGTTCATTTTAAAAAAGGGACATAGAATGACGGGTGTGAAGAAGCTGTTGGGAGAGTGTCATTTGAGTATGACAAGAAGTGCTGACCAACAGACTGACTCCTACTGGTCAAAGGATGGAGACATAAAGCTGCGTTTGGGAGAGCCACAAACCAAGGCTCGACATGAGCTTTATTTCTGAATAAAAATTAAGATTACAATTCGTCATGTTTAGGCTTTGTTGGTTCCTCTGGTAGGGCAGCCAAGAAGTCTTCAAAGCTGTCTGTATAGGCAGGTGCAGGGCTGGCTGAGCGGGTAGAGTGAGTATGAAGAGATTCATAGGCTTGAAGACCTTTGTAATCTTTTGCGACGACCTTACAGGTATATCAGATGTCCATGTCCTCTGTCTGTCCAAGACCACCGTGGAACTGTTGAATAGAGTTCTTGGGATACTCAGATTTGGGTAGAGACCCATCAAGCCACAGGATGTTTATAGACTTCGTATAGCGATTAGTGCCTTCAGCTTGGTATGCAAAGGTAGGCCTGAGAAAGGTCGTTGCCCTCCCAAAGGGGTCTACAACCTTGTACCTAGTTCCCAAGTAACGTAAATAGTTGTTTTCCGCCTTTACCCACGTTCTGTCTCTAAAGTCAGGGTCGTAGGCTGTATAAACAAGATACATGGATTCTGTGCCACTTTCGGTTAGTGTATGTGGCACGTTGCGAGATACAGTCTTTTTAAACCAGAGGACTTTAAAGGTGTCAAAGGCAGCCACGAATTGAATGATAGCCTCCCATAGAGCTAGAGGTACACTGTCAATGTCAGTACGGTCCCAACGATGAAGCATGTTTTTAAGGTCAGCGGCCTTGCGATATTCGGCGCACCCAAGTACCATAGTACGTGTTAATTGGCCGTTCATTCTCTTCTTTCCCCGGGAGGTGCCGGCTCTCTTGGGTCGTCTGTAGATGGGTCTCTTGCGGGTATAGCGCCTCCTCTTCCCAAGACCACGCGTCTGATTCGTACGTTTACGCTTACGAGAAATGAAGCCAGCCATAAGAAAGCAGCTTTAAGCTCACAGGTAGTGGTACAGTCTATGTCTTTCGGCATTTAAAGATAAAATTAAATAGTTAATGTTAAACTAATACTTCAGTCTGTATTAATGAGATGAGACTGTATTGATAAGATGAGTCTGTATAAGCGGGATGAGTTTGTATTAGCGGGCTCACTTCGTATTAGGGGGCTGACTTCGTATTAGCCCCGCCCACAAGGTTATAAAAGCCGTTACCGGAAATAATATTAGTTTCATAAAATTTTGAGCGTGCTGGGACGACGTCTGTTAGGTAATAATAGGCTAACAGACGCACACTTTTATAATGCCTGC
>JARFOD010156820.1:0-12206 GCA_031763545.1 Mopalia muscosa | reverse complement strand
ATGTTCAGGAAGATTAAAGAAAAGAGGCTCTCTGAATGTTCAGGAAGATTAAAGGAAAGAGGCTCTCTGAATGTTCAGGAAGATTAAAGGAAAGAGGCTCTCTGAATGTTCAGGAAGATTAAAGAAAAGAGGCTCTCTGAATGTTCAGGAAGATTAAAGGAAAGAGGCTCTCTGAATGTTCAAGAAGACTAAAGAAAAGAGGATCAGAATGTTCAGGAAAACTAAAGAAAAGAGGCTCTGAATGTCCAAGAAGTCTAAAGAAAAGAGGATCTGAATGTTCAGGAAGACTAAAGAAAGTTACAAAAACGAACTACACGTTTCTGGAGAAGTAACAGTGGATTCAGAGGATAGAGTCATAACCACCATCCTGTTTCACATATGTGAAATTCTTTTTCACATATGTGAAATTCTTAGTCACATGTCACATGTGTAAAATTATATGTTGAATTCTATTCAACATATCACAGCTTAATAGTCGAGGGTCTAGTGGCTGGCGAGGGCCAAGGGGCTGTCTAGGCCCCGGGGCTCCAAAAATGATGAATCTCAGCTAATTTGAGCAATTTTCATTGATCGATTATGATCGGACTTAATGGGTACAATTTTAAAAAGAAACGGAAAAGAAGACAAGTCTACAAGCATTTTGTGGTAAAAAAAAGTCTTAGTGTCACATCAGTCAATCGGATGGGAAATGGATTGTACATGAGTAGGCCTACTGCTAGCTTTGGCTTAAATAACTACGACAGGACTTGACTGAAAGAAAACAATTATATTGAGGCCATGTTAGTATGGCGTAACAAAAGGTGCCGATGAGCCTTCAGTAATAACATTTTCAGTTTTGTTTGATATTTGCTTTGGGTAATGAAAAGATGCTTGAGTAGTAAAAAAACTTTTGAAAGATTTGAGGGATCAGATGTGAGTGGTACATGAATTTATGAGTAATTAAACGTCTAAAAAAGGATCTGGATGTTCAAGAAGATTAAAGAAAAGATGATCTGAATGCCCAAAGAAGACTAAAGAAAAGAGGATCAGAATGTTCAGGAAGACTAAAGAAAATAAGCTATCTGAATGTTCAAGAAGACTAAAGAAAATATGATCTCAATGCTCAAAAAGACTAAAGAAAAGAGGATCTGAATGTTCAAGAAGACTAGAGAAAAGAGGATCTGAATGTTCAAGAAGACTAGAGAAAAGAAGATCTGATTGTTCAAGAAGGCTAAAGAAAAGAGGATCAGAATGTTCAAAAGGCTAAAGAAAATAGGCTTTCTGAATGTTCAAGAGACTAAAGAATAGAGGATCTGAATGTTCAAGAAGACTGAAGAAAAGAGGATCTGAATGTTCAAGAAGACTAAAGAAAAGAGGATCTGAATGTTCAAGAAGACTAAAGGAAAGAGGATCTGAATGTTCAAGGAGACTAAAGAAAAGCGGATCTGAATGTTCAAGAAGACTAAAGAAAAGACGATCTGAATGTTCAAGAAGACTAAAGAAAAGAGGATCTGATTGTTCAAGAAGACTAAAAAAAGAGGATCTGATTGTTCAAGAAGACTAAAGAAAAGAGGATCTGAATGTTCAAGAAGACTAAAGAAAAGAGAATCTGAATATTCAAGAAGACTAAGGAAGTTTTAAAAATGTGTGGAATTCTTTTTCACATATGTGAAAATCTTAGTCACATGTCACATGTGTAAAATTCAACATATCACAGCTTAATAGTCGAGGGTCTAGGGGCTGGCGAGGGTCAAGGGGCTGTCTAGGCCCCAGGGTCTCCGTAAATGATGAATCTCGGCTAATTTGGCCAATTTTGGTTGATCGATTATGATCGGACTTAATGGGTACAATTTTAAAAGAAAAACGGAAAAAGAATACATATAAGCATTTTGTAGTAAAAAAAAGGCTTAGTGTCACACCAGTCAATCAGATGGGAAATGGATTGTACATGAGTAGGCCTACGTGCTAGCTTTGGCTTAAATAACTACGACAGGACTTGACTGAAAGAAAACAATTATATTGAGGCCACTTTAGTATGGCGTAACAAGAGGTGCCTTTGAGCCTTCAGTAATAACATTTTCAGTTTTGTTTGATTTTCAATCTGACATCTAAACGTGCTAGCTCGCAATGATAGCCGTTGCGGTTGTAATTTTAGATTTTGTGTGCTCCCAATTCCCATGAGCTTTTGTCAGCGAAAGGGATTCTGACAATTAGACTTTACCGTATGCCATATGTTGTGAACGAACAAAGGCGCATGGGAATTAGGTTTCAAGATGGCAGGAACTGGTTGGACTTAATTTAGGCTAAATTGATGAGCGCAGGTAAGGAGCTTGAAAATGAAAGCTTAAAGGTATATTGACATACGTTTTTCACGTTGATTACCCGGTAATTTTGAAAAAAATTTACTTTCTGTGTAGTTTGGATAACAATTCTCAATCTGCAAGACGTTTTCGACGAAGCTGTAGAGGAAGATAGGATAAGATGAGCCAATTTCTACTTTCAGCCGACAGCTCTCATATATATTATGGCTGACCAGATGTAAGATGACTGTTCTGACCCTTAAACATCCTAGTGTTAATGAACTCAAAATCAACTCTTAATAATAAAAGCAAAAATGATTTTATGAGATTCAAAACACCGCGCCAACTGTATCATGTTTCCCCTTTAGTTGGGCAGGATGATATGGATACTGTGGGGTAAGATGAACCAAGGCATGCGGTGTAAATACCAACTTGGTAAATTGATCAGCAGCTACTACAAGGGGGATACCCCTGAAACTTTAGATTCAGTTCTGAAAAGGTTTTCCAGTATTTCTGAGATAAATAGGCTAGAGTGGGCTGCAAAATTCCAACATAGCCAGGGACTTCATAATATAAGCTCCTTCCTGGCCATTGAAGCCACTTATAGTAATGAGGGTTAAAGAAGGAACAGAAACACATTTTATTTGAAAAAGTGAGTGTGTAAATTTAATACCGTGATATTATGTAGCCGTGAACTGTTTATACAGAAGAACAAAAAGGAAAGGTGAAATATATGTTGTTTGTTTGATTGTTGTGGGCCTAAATTACGACGGTGTATTCTCACAGTAAAAAAGACACTAACACCACCATCAACGATTGAAATGTTTCTCAATTGGAAACAATTCAGAACAATAATTATTAATGGGTATGAGCCTTAACATAATGCCCTAGAGCCAGAGGGCTAACGTAATATTATTAACTGTTTGATTTGAACAGAACTACATCAAGCCGGGTTGAGCCCCTTTCTGTTTTTCGTTTGTAGGCGCTAGGCTTTGTTTTCTGCAATGTAAATGTAATTAGTTAGAAGGAATAAAAAGAATGGGTTAAGTTGATACACCCAAAATATGTTTCATCTTACCCCACCCTAAGTGTTTTATCTTACCCTGTACTGACCGATTTGGAGTGAGTGCCAAGTCGAAAAAATAGTACGCATGGCAACAAACGCAAACAGCGATAAATGACAATCAAGACCTAGTCTACACAATAAAAGTATGAGGTAAGAGTGACACGTATAGTTTAAGTGAATGTATAAAAGTGCAAACCTGAAAACGTAAGATTCACTCTGAATGCTCAAACATAGTTTTTTGGTGGAACTTTGTAGTCATACATTGAAAAGCCAGATCAACCACATAGAAGATACAGCATAAAAGGCGCTAATATAGATGGCAAAATCTGTATATTGATTTACAGTACCTGGATCTAAAACGTGCAGGTCTGCCTTTGTGCTATTTGGTCTTTATATAGGTCAGTGGCTACGCACGTGAGTTTATACGTCATGGTATTTTTATTTGAAGTTGGTTTCATTTTCGATAAATTCATTTAGAGTTACTATAAGGCAGGCTAAATCTACTAGCATCGTTCTGTCGAGCAACGACTTAACATGGCATCAGGGAGCCACAGATCAGACGATTTGTTCAAGGATTTGTATGAACTAACAAGGAAATTCCTTATGGACGAATCATGGTCAGAACGACCAACGGAATAGCGAACGATTAAACGTGACTTCAAGGGATGGTGGCTCAAACAAGATGGCCACAGAACTGTATAAACTAGCAACGAAATTCTCGAAAGGCCAATCAGTGCGTGATCAACCAGCACATAGTGGACATGTTCTTTACAGAAACAAAACAGCAGCATATTTTGACCAAATCATGCATGCTGAAGGAGGCGTGATGTGCCCGTACATAAAGGACCACAGTGGCGACCGTTCCAATCCGATGAATGGAAACCGCGATGGATTATTCTTCATGGCGAATACGTCGTCCAATGGTAAACTTCGGAAATTCTCCCATTTTGGACCTCGCCGGTTAAGCATACCTATCGATTTTCTGCTTGATAATTTTAACCCGAGTGGGTGGCATTTGTTTTTCAGCGATTTTTATTGCATGACTCGGGGAGGCCCCCATTATGTGACGGTTGTCATTTGCGAGACTGGATCCGATGATTACATGTTCTGTAAGAAACATCTGAAGCCGTTGCCAAAGGACAATCCTTTTTTTAGGATCGTTGACGGGGACTCTTTTCTTGTTCATTCAAAAATTACGGTGGAGGTGTTTTACATGAAAGAAATAAACATACGCGAAGCGAAGAAGTCCGGTGCTACATTAACAAGTGTTAAGTGTATAGGTAAAGGGGCATCGCCATATGGAAAACCGAAACCTCTGAATTGTGCCGTGTGCAACAGGCGCTGATGCAAGAGTCGGAAAAATTGGCAAACGTTTGAGAAGACGGTGTAGATGCTTGAAAAGTTGTACTCCAGTATCAAAGCTGTGACATTGGTAAATGCATAAGAGTGATATTATTGACTATAAAGGATATGGTGACAACTCCAAAGAATGCTGAACAATTCACTTTGAGTATATATTTCAGTTTATTTACACCATCTTCAACCTATTAAGCTATACATTTTTAATATTTTTTTTATAATATCTGGGTGTATCATACAATGGATGTGAGATTCTTCCCAATTTTCAAAATATTCTTTAAAAATCACAAAATATCATAATTTGGAAAAAAATTAAGCCACCTGTTAATAATACCAAGACGTAATAAATAAAAGACAAAAACAAACAAACTACAGAATGTCGTCTCTTTTCGTCACAGTCTTGCTGGAAGAAAGCAGAATTCAGCACAAAAATAGAATACATGCTTTATTTATGCCATATTGCCTTAAAACCGATCTGTGTGAACAAACACCCGAACTCACAAGATAGCCCCAAAGAAGCTCCCTTATGGTATTAAATTCTATCAAAGAATATCACGCTCGTCTTAGGTGGATATAATTTTCTGTTATGAAGCAGGTTATTCTATATAAATAACTACTGACAATCATGGCATCCTTTGTACTATATATTGTGATTTCCACTGAATAATTTGACAAAATTGACCGTTTTCACACCTCCGAGAAACGACATAATACGCATGTTAAGTTTCTATATTTCGGTTTATGAAACCGTCACCAGGAAGGAAGAGACAGACAGGTAGATGTTATATAATTATAGTATATGTTAAACAAAACAATATGATTACTAGCAGTGTGTATAGAGAAAGTTTTATTATAAAGAAAACTTAATACCAATATAGGTCATTGCTGGCTTTTAATCCAGCGTTTAACTGGGGTTCTGTCTTTTTTATTACTAGGACTTCTTTCAATAGGAGTTCAGACCAGTGTCTAGATTTTACAATAACAACAGTGTTTTCAATGATTAAACTTTGCAGGTTAGGAGAATAACCTATATTGTACAATGCTGAGTGTATATTTTGTAGATAACACAAATAGCTGAGAGACTCACAGTTTTGTATATGTTGAAATATCTTACTATTAATATCAGTACTATGTTATTTAAGGACTCTACCGCTAGTCAGGAGTAAAAAATGTAACTCTTATCTTTTCGTGACTTTTGTGTGTATTTCCAAAGGATGATTATATTAGCATCATATGTATTTTGAAAGAGGCCGATTTCAAGATTCTATGTATAATGTCATATTATGATTGATTTTATTTTCATTAATAAAGAAAAACGTCAAATATTTCTTTAAAAGGACTCTTCTTTGTAACTCATATTTTTCTCAGATGGTTTGAGATTTTTTTTCCAAACTTGCATGTCTTAATAGACAAGTATTTAAACTAAAAAAAAAATCGTCATAGTGTTTTTCTAAATTCAAGTTAGTTTTTGAACAATTGATAAAAGTATATGTAAAAAATGAACATCTGCCTTTAAAAAAATTTTGCTAAATATCTTCAAAACAAAAATAAAAAATTTAGTGCAAATAATTTACGAGAAATAAACGATTTAAAGTTACAAAATCAAGAAAAATGAAAGCTGAAAAAACAGGCTAAACGTATGTGAATGATTGATCTCCGGATTGTTTGAAGATTATTAAATAGAAAGCCGACATAGATTTTTATCTATTGCATTTATTTTACTAATAGATAAATTTAAAACAATGTCTAAATGGCAGTTTAACTCCGAAAATTAAAAGGTCGGAATCGCAGATTTCGTTAACACCTTTATTAATGACAATCAGTAGGAGTCCTACTGGGAGACACGTGTAAGCTGTATGAATGTGTGTTCTACCACCCTCAAACGTTTGTTCTCCATGTCCACTATTCAGTTCAAATATACATCCCCAACGGTCATGTAATTGATCTGTGGAGCTTTCGTTAATCGGTCTGTGGCAATAGTCAGCAAGTACTAAGTTGAGGTGAGATAATCTCGTTAATCCCTTCCGCCCTTCGATCTGTACATAATCTTTGAAGCACGTATTTGACCATTTAAGTCTAAAAAACATTCTAAAATACTAAATGTGTTGGCCAAACGTTTTGTATAATCACTATTGCGAAAAGATTTCAGAAAGGCAAAACAAACAAAAAAATGGAAAAAAAAAAAGAGTCCTTAATGCTATTTGCTAAAAATCTCTCTGTTTTTCCTACATGACTTGATTGACAACCAGGACAGAAAAAATATTTACAATGTTACTTTTGATTTCAGCAGGGATTCTTGTTTTCTCACTAATACAGCTAGTAATTCACTGGTAAAGTGGAACTAAAGGCTAACTTAACGAAACATTTTCTAGCAATGTGTAAACATGTATGGTCATACGGGATGCTCTTTCACTTCATGAGTAGGGCGGTTAACTATAGTCGTTTTGTTTGACAAAGTTAATGTCTATTTCACAAAACTATATGATAGGGTGTATGCAAGATGGCCACCGGACAGAAAACCGCTTCGTTAGATAACGATTGCTTTATAGAGAAGTAGTAGTATAGAGAGGTCAAATCAGGTCACATTGCCCTCTACATAATTAGGCAGACTTGTGTGTTACCAAGTACTAAATTGTTCGTGAACATCGCTTGTGCCATCATAAAGTCACGTGACCTCACTGGTTGCCTTCTGGCATAAGACCACCATTAATTTGCCATAAGCCGTAATGTTAACGTTTGGCCCCACAGCTCCACCCCAAACTTTCGTTGAGCGAAAACCCCTGGAAGATACTTTAATCGGTTCTTTTTGGAGTTTCCAGTTCAAATCTTGACATGTGATTACTGGACGGTTATAGTTGTTGTCAAGCCGGCTCGGAATGTAAACAATAGCCCAATCACCCCTCCATCAAATGGTGATAACTGCACCAATGTGACCTATAAAGGCTATGATATTACACTGACCAGAAACCTCCACTCAATAACTTCACATCAATACCAAATACTCCACACAAAATATGGACAATGTAAATTACCACGACGGATGTCCAGTCATGTTATGCAGTGACTTTGACTGGGAAAAAGTATGAGTTATCTCCTTGGCTATCCATAATGTTGTAAACGAGCCCGGCTTTAGTCTACAACTGTTCACCTTACAGCAGGAACCACAAGCTCTGGTCAGCATATGCCGGAAATGCCGTTACAACCTGATCCTTTTGAGCACACATAGTCTTCCAGTGTAAAGTTCCATATCATAATCCGCTGAATCCTGTCCTTGTTGCCCTGATATGCTGGTTGGACGAGTCCACTAAGGAGCAGGGTCTTCGGGTTGGTCCAGGTTCTCATATCAGGATTTAAAGCCCAGTCGAAACTGACTACACTCTTCCCCATTTTGAAAAGTCGAGGGATAAGAGGGAATTGATCTGCTATCCTCTTTCAAGAATTCCAAAGGGGCGCTCCTACTAAAAACAGTGCCTTGGACAATTCTATTAAAATCATCCAATACCTTCCTCAGGTAATTAGAGGTAGCATCCCACAGTTCCACCAGGATACCCTATAAGGCCCCCAATGGAATTGGAAACAGGTTTCATAACCGACCGCCCCTGTATTCTCATTACACCCAACAGACACCAACAAGTTGTTTACGTAGATCATTGCTGATGGCAGGACACGGTTGCACACAGAACAGGTACAGTCCTGTATAGCTCAGTTATCTGCAACAAATACAATAAAGACCAACAGTATCGTTTTTGAACACACAAAAACATGCTTGACTAGAGACGAAGCCCAATCTCGTAAAAATACTTTATCTAATAAGAATACTTTTATCTAACTAGGGGAGGGTTGGCAAGTTTACACACCCCCTTTGGTGGATATCCCACATATTGATTTTTTATCCGACCCTTTACGGTAGGAGAGTCTGTATTTATTGTTGCCGAGAGTTGACCCCTCTCTCGACCTCTGGTAGTTTAAATGCTTTATCGGGGTATCAATTTCATTGTCTGGTCGTGCCAATCGAGCAGGGCATTCTCGGAAGAATTGCCTAGGCTGTCTGCAATAGAAACCTACCGGGGCGGTAGAAAAATGAACTGAAACCCCCCTTTGTTGTCCTGATGGGAACACAAGAGGCAGCCTGTTCACAGGCGAAGGATTACCCGACGGAGCAGGGGCCTTGTTGTTGTTAAAAAACTCTATATGCGGACATACTTGCTGTGAGTGCAGATATCTGTGCAGATAATATGGCAAGCTCTGAACTTTGTGAGATAGGACTCATGATGCTAACTGGGGAGCTAATTCCGGTTCAGAAGTGACTTGCCGAGTAGTGGATTTATCCCTGGATACTCTGATGGCTATGTACAGTGGCCAACAGATACTTAAAGGCTGTGCTACCGTGTAAGGATGCCTTTCGGTGGGGAGAACGCATGGACCCCCGAGAGTCTATACCAGGGACCCGGACCCCGGATTCACTACCAAAATCCCTCACCTACATTCATTTCTATTTCCTGGCTTGCTTTTGGTAGCCAAATATTCATCCATCTCTAGTAGCCAGGCGGCATCGTCCTGTGGAGCCGGGGCGGACGCCTTAACCGGGGTCTGAACCCTATGTGGTTCAGGTACTTCTTAAAGCGGATTGGACGCAAACACGCGGAGACGAGTAGCCCCATGGATCGGGAATGACCATCGTTGCTTCTCCCTGGCCAAAGTTGATATTTGGTTGACCAGGAGCTCTCGATTAGCCCCTCGAGCCTATCCATACGAGAGGACAACTGAGAGTTTACGGAGCGGGGTAGGGGTACTATGGACCCGCCTCCTCTAAAGCTGTGAAAAGCTTTGGGCTGACACCCAAGACCAAACTAAGGCTTTCTCAATGAGAATTGAGAAAGATCGTTTTGAAATTTCTTTATTAGGGCAGTTTAGTAGTCATCGATTTAAGGCAGGTAGCGCATGGCGTCTGCGTCAGCCAATCTAAAATATATTGGCAAAGTGGGGCTAGGAGATAGTCATCATGAAGACAAGTAAATAAAGTCAACATTGTTAAGCCGTTTTATTCTCTTCTACAACAATGTCAATGGGCGTCGCTGTCTTGGTTTATAGAAGAACCAAATAAGATTTAATTAATCTAATCTAGGCTTTAATTAATTTAAAATAAATGAGTATAAGTTTGATCGCTACAGGACTTGATCAAGAACCAGAGCTAGGATTTAATTAAACAATGAATTTAAATTAATCCGTTTGACTGTAAGCGGCTTATCAATCAGGAACAGATGTGATGCAAAATTAACCATGTAGGTGCAACATAACCGTGAGTGCACATGCAAATATGACAGTCAACGAAATTTCCACACTAGACACCAAATTAAATGGGCTAAATTGGTTCTGACAGCCGCCTTAATAAAGCGACAACTAGCTGTAAAAACAAAAAAACTCCTAAATTTGGTGTCGGCGTAGGAGTACGTGGACGCATGCATAAATATTGCACATGCACACAGGAATAAAGAACGGGACACAGATGTCGGTAGCACCCAACGGTTCACGCAATTTTGTCATTTGGTAGCTCAACAATCTTCGCTATCGTGTTTTATTTTTATTTAATAGCGAATGAGATTTGCACAGTACATAAATACTGGAGATACCACAGATCCAAGCGATTGTGTAACGAATTATGACCAGCGCAGATGAACAAAACATCCAACACGAAAAGGTCACAATATAATAATCCGCTACCTCAACAACATGCAGCGTAGGAAACACCACATCAATTATTACTAATATACAAGCAACTAAACAGTACAGAAGCCAAGGGTACACGTAACACCACACGTAACCCAAGAACAGTCACATGGATTGAGCGAAAATCGAAATGGCGTTTCCACGTGGCGAGAGCCAACAGGCCCCCGTCAGAGAAACTAACTTCCTGTAAGTATCTCAGAGGCCTGTTCAAATTGATTTTCATCTAAAAAAAACACTCTTACTTACACAAATGCGTAGGTTCGTGCGCACACACGTTGGGCGCCAATATTGTAAACGTGTTTGGTATTGATGTAAAGTAATTGAGTGAAGGTTCCTAGTCAGTGTAATATTATGACCAAACCGGTCACATTAAGGTGTGTTTATCACCAATTGATGGAGATGCGATTGGGCTGTTGGTTACATTCTGAGCCTGCTTGACAACATATATCACACTGAAGCCTCTGTAACTAAAATTTTTGACGGTCATGCCCTGTCAAGATTTTAACTCGAAAGTCTAAAAGGACCGATTTAGGTATGTGCCAGGGGTTTTCGCTCAACGAAAGTTTGGGAAGGAGCCGTGGGGCCAAACGTTAACATTACGGCTTATGTGGAGAGCGATGCCGCCATTCCACCCTCGGCAAATGTGTTCTAAAACGTATTGTATGTGTTGTGAACCGACTAAGCGCGTGAGCGGGCTGCGCAGATGTTACTATTGGTATACAGGGCGGTGATCGGAGGTGCTATTTCCGAGTCGTAAATAATAAGGAAGTGCAGTACATAAAAACCAATGAAACGGAAGTCGATGACTAATGGGATTGTGTATCTGCCCATTGCAAGGGTCAAAATTTGTAAGACGAGACTGTCACATTCATGCCCCTTGTTGCAATTCCAGACAAAAAGTGGCGAAAATTGGACATTTGCAGAAACAAACAACCAATCAGAAAGCCGTTTGCACATAAAAGTAGACAACAAACAAGCGTTGCGCCACTGTCAGTTAACGCGTCTGTGATTATGTCAGGACTCGTTAATTGGATTTTGCTTCCAATAATTATGTGGGTATATAGCAAATAAATTAAGCCGTAATCATTCGACATTTGTTATTCTCCTGCTGTGATTCCGGATATAGGTAATCAGTGTTTACATGAAACAGGATGTCCCAAACATGGTTTTCGACATTGTCGCAGCATTTGCAAATAACAAGCAGAGCATAACAAGAAAAACCTTTGTGCTATATTTTGTTCGTATATTTTTGGCTAAATAATAAGCTGGATATTATACGGGTTCTTTTTTAATTTTTCCGTGTGTGGTTTACACAACGTCTTTTCCTGCAAACCATACTCACCTAGTCACCTCCGTTACCACATGCATATTGCCCTGACCACCAAATGGCAGCACCTTGTTTCAGCCTTGCCATGTGGTCTTTTGAACAGTGCTGTGAAAGGTCACTCGCACCTATAGAATTGGCGAGTAACACAAAGTTATTTTCCATGTACTGCTACAATTCCACGTGTTTGGCATGGCGTATATTTAAGAATTCTCAACTCCGTTATCAACATTTAATAATTTCTATAGTGTTTTAATTAAATCGAAGTATACTGTAAGACGTGGTTGTTGGGGGTATTTGTAGACTGCGTCCAAACTGTCTCACTTTAAGGGGTGGGAAAGAGTGCCGGACACAGACAACTCAATTGAAGATTTGATACAAACTCCTGATTTAGATATATATGAAGTACAAGTTTAATGACTCTTAAGTGCAGACTTCACATCACAAATCA
>JARFOD010156809.1:0-12207 GCA_031763545.1 Mopalia muscosa | reverse complement strand
AATGCATTTTTAGAAAGGCCTGAAAAGACCCAGTAAGAGGCACGTGCTGCATTTCTCTTTCTAAACTTGTTGGTGAGAGTATCACTGATGATGTTGAGATGTCGAAGACTACACGAAGCCCATTTCAATAATGCTGGCAAAAAACACCTGTTTTGAAGAACAGAAGCTATCGTAGAGATATATGTGTTGATGTAATGGATACAAATAGGCAAGAGAGAAGAGGAAGATTTTCTGGCTGCCTGCAAACACTTAAACTTCATTGTTCACTTTATGCTAATCCCAGTCACCTCTCACTTTACTGAACTATCCAGAGAATGGTTGAGCGCTAAACTGCTCTGCTGGGCCACACACATTTCCATCATGATGAACTCTTTAAATTTGTATGTGTCCCACATAGCTTCGTTGCTTACAATGACAAAAAAATTAATTCATAAAGTACAGACACAAGACTTAATACAAATTAAGAAGGAATAAACGAAAGGACTCTAACACCGGACGTTTTACGATCATTAAAACTAGTAACACAAACATGCAATGAATACCACGTTACAAGGTAATGCACTCTTAGATAAAATGTTTATTTGAGGTTTCTAAAAAAAAAAAGAATGATTCTATATGCAACTATTACGACAAAAACGGTACTTTATTTATATCAAAAGAAAGGAAAAAATACATGGAACGGTTGTTGTGAGGGTTCCCTGCTGAACCATTAAGGTTTCCTCAAGAGCAATGTCTGAGAACTTTAAAGGATTCCATTAGAGGTTCTATTATAGATATGCATGTATGTAGGATGTTTTCCGTTGTCAATGTTAGTAAAATTTCAGAAAACGGCTTTAACGGAGGACAGGTGGTCACTTATATTCCATTCCTGACATTCGGTTAAAACCAGGAAGTGGAAAATAAATTTGAGATATACAGAACGGGCTAGATATACTTGCATAACATGATACACATATTTAACAATGGTCATGCGAACACTGCCAAGGCCGACTTCACCAGGGGACAAGCCTGTCAATAATCTATACAACTTCAACACCAAAAAGCTCAAATTATTCCTACAGCAAATACCAAGTTATTGTTAAAAATGGATCAAATATTTCGTGTTGGAGAGCAACGGTCTGAAATTAAAGATGAAGAAATATTGTTATGTCATTTGCAGTTTTCGCGCAAATATCCAATGCCCACCAATCTATACTACTGGAATAAAGTAACTGTGCAACATCTGCAGAGATGCCATGTTCTAATGAATGAAGATAAGAACATGATATTTGGTATTCTGTTTAATCACTGTTTAACTGTTGACAGAATAATCTCGAAATCTTGATGATTTGACACTAGGCATCATGACACGCCCTCGAAGAGACGTGGTGTCAAATGTCTGTTCACAAATTCAATATCGTGTGTCTCCACCATTGGCGTTGATGCAGGCCTGACAACAACGACGCATAGACGACACTAAGCGATTTAGGGAATGTTGTTCCATGTCTCAAGCAACATTTGTCCCAAATGAGCTAGTGTCCATTTCATCCCATGTGTGCTCGATAGGGGACAGGTCAGGAGAAACAGCTGGCCAAGGGAGTACCGGAATGTTGTGCTCTCAAGAAATCCGTCACAACACCAGCGACATGTGGACGGGCATTATCTTGCTGGAGTGTGATGTTACGTCCATGTCCTTGAATGAACACTTGCACATAAGGCAGAATGATCTCGTCCCTGTATCGCAGGCCTGTCAGATTACAATTAACAATCACTGTGGCACAACCGCTGTCCGCCGTAAAGGGTTTTCCTTTCGTTTGCATTCAATCCTATACGGCTAACTAGCAGCACAATGTGTTCCAAACTATGATATGTCTTCTTCAATAAGCACAGAAGGCACACTTGTCATTAATGGGACATACGATTTAAATGTCCATTGGGTAGGGTTTTAGCTACGCTTACCAACCAGTGTCCTTTTATTGATAAAATTCGTTATGTTTTAACCTGGTAAATAAAATCTATGTTTGAACTGAGGGTGGCGAGTCAAATGTTACCTGGAAGGAAATCCATACTATCTTGTCATTTTGGGCGTTTTCAGAATGAACCGGAGGTGGGGAACTGATACAGGCCAAATGAGATTATTATAGGTTTGTTACAACAACAAAGATATTCACCCAGATCACTTAAACTGGAAATTACCCTGATACTCATACACTGCAACTCGATAGCTGCGGGTATTCACAGTTATTGTAGCTTGTTAATTGATTGTCATCTCTGGTACAGCACATCTCTCTTGGTGACCGCGAATAACCTAATTGTTATTATTGCTTCCAGTGGGCAATAACATTAGCCACACCATTAAACCTGCCTTGGAAGGAGTTTATCATGTCCAGAGGTGATTCACAGTTGATGTTGGCGAGTCTTGAAATGGTTTTCGATAAACACTCATTACTGGCAATACTTAATAGCCATAATGGACACTTCGTTGCTGTGTGTATGGTCTCAGTGCGATTAGTAGAGTTATCCGATCTCTTGGCTGGTGATAACAGTTAATAACAGATTATAATTATCTAGGCTAATCGCTAACATTGTTATCTGTTATCAATGTGAACAGTATGCCTTTGATAACAATATAGAAAATTACTAAGATATTAGACACCGTTGTGTACGCTAGATAATTTGGTGTAGACTGCATAAAAGTGTTTTCCTCGTTGATTATTGTCAGTTTCAGTTTGTATTTTATAAATCAGCCGAAGAGATGTATTGAATCCAAACGTTATAACATGATTGATTGAACTGATTAGGCAAACAAATTTTTTTACCAGATTATTGACCATTTTGGTGCAGCGCCTGGCTGGTTGGTAACTCAAGAGTAACCGTCTCCTACACAAGAGATTTACTTGTTGGAGGCTTCGAAGAGAGGGGACCAACCCTCCTACATTTATTACATTAAAAGGCTGTTCAAATTGAAATACTTGAACAGCATCTGTTGTGGCCTTAGAATGGCGAACCTCAGGACCAGATGGCTTCTTAGTTTGTGTGTCTGTTTTATTTGCTTTACTTGTTTTTGTTTGTGACTGTAGTTTTAGTTGTGGTTGTTTATTTGTATCACTTTGCGTTGAAGTAGTAGATTTTAATTGTGTTTAACTAGTGTTTCGGTCAACATCAGAAGGGTGTTTGTCAACAGTTGGCAACGTAAGAGAGGTCGGTGTAGCAACGGACAAGGAAACTCTCTTCGTGGCGTTGACGTAGGACTGAATTGACCCTTAAAAATCAGTAACAGAGGCAATACGCCGTGCCTGGATATAGCTAACGTTCTTATCACTTTTAATAACTTGAATTCTCTTTTATTTAATAAAAAAATACAGTCTTTAGAGGAGGCTATATGGGCCTCGTAACAGTTACAACATTTAATTGTTTTGATGCAATCGAAGCCCTCATGGCCTTCTTCAGAGCGGACAACTTTAGAATAGAAGTAAAAGCTCACAGGGTAAACAAGGTACTCAATCTATTGTTTACATGTATCGAATGTGGCTATGTTCCCCATTAATGGCTGCTCGTGGGCGAAACGATCAATCAATTCAATGTCCATCAGATTCGATAACCACTCCCTTGTGGTGTTGTCGTTACCATGTATTCAGAATTGCGTTGACTTAAAAATGAACTGAAAGCCGATTAATTCCGTCTCTTTGCTCCTGAACTTCTTGAAAAGAAGAAGCGCTCATTTTGCTAGATAAACCACATAACCAAGAATATGCTATTTGCTTGAAGAAAAAAGATTTATTTCATATTTCATTGAGTTTGTTGACCTTGATAATATTTGTGGTGGATTATGGAATTGATTGTGAACAAATTGTCATCGATTCAGGATATATATAAAAAACGCTTGCCTAATAGCGATCGTTATTCAAACAAGTGTGTAACAGTCAGCTACCATCTAGCTTTTCCACACACATTGGATATTTGTGATAAGCCTGCACCATACTGTTCTTTTTCTAAAGTCACGTGGATCATCTCTATTCGTAGAAAACTCACTCAAATAAGGCAGTATCTTAACGTTTTAAGGTTCTTCGTTCATGGCTCTGGTGTAACCCTGTTGGTTCTGTATGGAATCCTCATAGCAACTGTTCCAAGTATTTATTTATTTCTTTTTATATCAGAGGACTGTTTTTGTCATTATGGTTCCATATAGAACCATCCTCTTTTCTATAAAACATTCAAAGAACCATAATTTCTAAGAGTACAGTTACGAAAAAATCCAGCTGCCCAAAATGTGTAATATTTGTCAATGTAACATAGAACCTGGGACTGAACATCTATGTTAGGTCCCAGATAGAACCAATATTTGAACCTCGAAGGCTTAAATTAGTCAGTATCATTTAAACGAATTGCATTGATCCGCAGATGTACGATATGATTGCATATCCCATGTGAGTTTATTTAGTTGTAATCTGCGAACGACGGACAATCTTGTCGTTAAGTACAGAATTATAAAAAGAAATACATTCAAAACGGTCTTAGTTTAGGGCCAAGCAGTCTGTACGCATTGTCATGGCGGAAAGACAGCATTGATTTTATTGAAATGTTATCCACCTAGGAGATTGAGCTCGGTTTGCTACCATGTCTTACAATTGGCAGCTCAACTGCAAAATCCTGCTTAAATTCTTTTAAGGGATTCAATTGAAGCAGTATGATTGATTTTAACATAGTATTTTGCGCACTCACCCAGACGAGCATTTAAAGATACAGGATCGTGTCTGACATTATTTCGCCGACAGAATAGGAATGTAAGCCTTCCTTTAGTTCGAAATTGCACAGATGAATCAAGTTGATAAGACGTAATTTGTCTTATTTAAGAGTTTTCACGTGTTGTTTTCGTTCTATTCTGTGTTGCCGAAATATATGGGTTATTTTAACTTGAAGCAGATTTCAATAAATAAAAAACATCCAATAAAGAAAAAACAGCAAACGTCAAAATGTTTTTTGAACATAACTTTTAATGTCAACCGGGGCCGTAGCTTAGTGGTTAGCGACTGCGCCACAAAGCCTACATCGATGTACCTTCACATGATTGAGTCCGTCTGGTATATGAGTGAGTCACAAGAATGTGGATCCGGCAATCGCGAGGGTGGTTTATACGATGTTTCTTCCTGGTTTGCCGCCGTAATAAAGCAAGGCACAATATGAAGTGGACAATCCGTCGTCATATACGTGAAATACCCAATTAATCAAACAAACACATTTAATGTAAACTGTTCTCTAACGTTGAAGAGTTACTTATTGCCTGTTGCCCCTCGACCAAATTAGTGCTCGAGAGAAGAAACACTCATGGATTCCCATAAAAAAATGAAATAAATATTGAATTATCGAATTTAAGACTTTGGGCGTGAAAAAAAAATCCATTTAACGCGGTTCACTGGAATAAAATAACCTGGTACGAACACTTGTTAAAACATTGGGCTGATGAATCACATTTGTATTATTCCAGGAGAAGAGGCTTAAATTAAAAAACAATCAGTCGTAGGCTTGTTCATAGAACAAAACTAATGTTGGAGAGGGCTTTCATTGGAAAACAATCGTACATATTACTCGAAGACTTCTTCCTATAACAAACTGACTAATGGACAGGAAGTAAAGAAAGTAAATATTTTGTTCTTATCACTATATTTTTATGAAACGCTTATTCGGTCGATAAAACAGTTGACACTCGTTTTTCTTGTTTTTTTTTTTAAATATTTTTTATTATTTTAAATCGGTGCGTTCTCTCAGCCTTATAATTATTATTTTTTTTTATCTCACCCTGTAGAGATTTCATTCTCGTATAAGGTTTAGCTTATATTCACACCAATACATTATTATGTCACATTTCCTGGAATGACATTGCAAACCTTTCTGATTTATCGGACATATTTATTCGAAAAGGCTATTCAGCTACGCTCAAATGATTGATTTCACAGACACAGTCAGTCGTCAGAAAGTTTCTGTGTATTACTTGTTACGTTAAACGAAGAAAGCATGTCTTGTTAAAATAAAAATAAAAACACATGGTGATTGGAAAAATGTTTGTGTGTCACACTTAGGCCTACCTACATGTACACACCACTTATTATACGGATGATTAGCATGGAAAGAATTTACAAACCGATTCTTGCCGATAAAAAAAAACATTGGTACGTTTTATCACTGGAAATAAATATAAGTATACACTCAAATGATGAACAATGTAATTCATGTTGATAATTTGCACCTACATTTGGATATTTAATAATTTCAATAGAGAAATCCCTACGATGATTTGACGATTAAAATGCAGACACGTCTATTGATAAAGGAGGACATTTTTTGTTTCTTTGTGACTATTTTTTTGTGAATAACTTGATGGCTTCATCGCTGCTAGTACGAATTTACATCTTTTTTTAAGGAAAACTGCAGAAGTGCTCACTGTTTATAAAGCATATAAAGTAGTGATTACTTCTTAATCCCTTAACCTTGGAAACTATCTGGTTTATTTAATATTGACCTAGCTGACACGAAGAAATTTGTTTTCTTAGAAAGCAGGTCATTTTGCATATTTTCTTAGTATACAGAGGGATTTACTTAAATCAGAACCTCGTAAAATTTCAATTCCCCCCTAACTTTTATTCTCCAACCCCGTGGCACAAGGTAAGCTAAATCCAAAATAAAGTACTTTACTGTTCAGCGCAATATGGGTATTTCCTTGTGCTTGTGATTAGACCAATTTTGCTGATTAGCCATCGGGCTAGAAAGTGGGTTAAGTTCAAGTTATCATTTTCACTCATTACAAAATGAGCAGTAAGTTCACACACGTTATGTCATTTTCACTCAATACATTGGATGTACAATTATCTGCAAACTGAATATAGTTTGAGTAGTTCGCAATAATCCGAGGCTAATAAACCTATAGAAATTATTTTGTTTTGATTATCTGAAACTTGTTTGTGCCGAGCATGACCAGTCAAGGTTAACCATGAAATTAAAATTGATGTCTTGTCATTCTAGGATCTTTCAGAATACATTGTTCCTGATCAGCCATTGCAAGGACATTCATAATCATAGTTGCAATTCTATTAGTTTCATCTCTGATACAGCCAGCTAATATCTTCTGGTGTACCTGGATAAACTAATTGTTATTGCTTCCAATTGGCAGGGACATTAGCCACGTCCGTAAACCTGCCTTTGAGAGATCGTATTATGTTCAGAAATTATACACTTTTGATGTCGGCGAGTCGTGAAAAGATTTTCGATAAACAATAATTTACAGGCAATACTTAATAACCATAATGGACAAGACACATTGCCTTTTATTTATGATATCTGATCGATTTGTCGAGTTACCTGATCTGTTGGCTGATGATACGTTCAATACCATTTTCTATGTAGGCTATCATTTATAGCATTGTTATGTGCATCTACTTCGTTATCAATTTCAGCAATTATCATTTGGCTATAATATAGCACAGTATTAAAAGTTTATACTCTGTCAAAAAAAAGTAAAATGTCACAAGAAAGTGTTGATTTTTAAAAAATATTGTTTATTGTATATAATGCTTCTGGAATAGGTCAACACGGCCAACGAAAATGAAAAAAAAAAAAATAAAAAAATAAAATAGCACAGGGCTGTGGCATGCTCCGATTTTGACAAATGTAAATGAAACTACATTGTAGGCAAAAATTCTGGGGTGGTGATGGAAATTTAAAGCTGCAATTTTGGGAATGATGTGCATTTCACTTTACACCAGTTACAACATACCGAGACTTAACCTTGCGAATCATAACATTGCAATTGGCCGCATCCAGGTAGTTGAATCACAGTCGGAAGTCGCAAGATACATTGACGTCAGACAGAGCACTTTTTCACGTCTTTGGAACAGGTTTCAGCGACTGGAATCTGCAGATGATCGGCTCCGAAGGGGTAGACCTCGCATAACAACTGCACCATCAGAACATCCGGGTCCGTTACGTGCATCACCGAACTACCAAAGAAACGAACACAGCTGGGCAAGTAGTACGGGGCTTGATACGGGTATCTGTGCAAACCATTCGAAACCGACTTGGAGAAGCTGGTGTTCGGAATAGGCGACGATACGTTGGCGCAGTTCTGCAACGCCAGCTTCGACATTTACTCGTTTGCTGGCGCACAAATGTACAGGGCTGGAACTTGAGAAACTGGCGGTGAATATGGTTAAGTGATGAGTCCTGTTTCCTTATCCAGGGACATGATAGACGACAACTCGTATACAGGCACATCAATGTACCCTTTGTCAACAACTGCATCCATCAAGCTGACAGATTCGGTGGATGCAGTGTCATCATGTAGAGAGTCATCTCTTACACAAACAGAATTGAACTGGTGCTTCTATAATTATGGCAACCTGACAGCTAAACGCTATCGAGGTTTGACATTCTGCGCCTTGTTATGTTTTTCTCCTTCAGCAGGACAATGCAAGGCGGCATAAGGCACGTTTAAAGGTGGAATACTTAGAGAATAATAACATTAATGTATTGTCATGGTCTTCAAAATTACCAGATATGAACCATATTGAGCATCTTAGGAACAAACTAGACAGTGTAACCCAGCGTCTCAGACGCTTCCACAACGGAGTTGTCGCGCAGTGATCGTAGCTCACGTTGGCCACACAAAGTATTGACCCTTGTGTGGCGCTTTTCGGTGACCAACAAGCCTCCGCTACGGTCGGTCCATAGCGAAAGCATTACCACATAATTGTATTAAAGAGATAATTCTATAATTAATTAACTCATGGATTTTTTTTATGGCACCGAGTATAAAAACGGTTGCGTAGTTTGTAATTATTAGATGATTTGATGCCGACTGAATAAACTTAGTTGTTTGTCTCGTTGATAATTGTCAGCTATAATTTGTATTTTACACTAAGGCGAAATGTGTAGCTCGAAACTTGGCGTAATCAACTGATACATCTGACTGACACTGGTCACCAACTGTATATATACCGTATTGATCATAACGGCGCAGCTGGAGGTTTTGGGTAGCTTATGTTGCCTTGGTGATGTCAAAGCTAAGGGCCAAAGTGAATACGATATGTTTGCAATGTTTTCGTAATGATTCTTGCAATGATTCTAGAGGCTATCCTGTCTTATCTGCAATTGTTATCAGAGGCGATAAGGTTGATTTCTTCCACTCCTTGGGCCTTTCTCATATTATGGAATAAAAACAAGTACGACATTAAACTTAAATCAAACAAACACCCATTACGTTATATATTAATAAATGATATAGGCATGGCCTTAAACGGTCTGATGTTGATATAATGTACAACATATATACATTAAATTATTTATCAGCAATGGCTTTAATCAGTAGCCTATACACATTTTTTTTGAAATCGTTGATTCTATATAGCACATCATGTCTTAAACTGTTGTTATTTTTGGTATGTTTTTATACATAAGAGATAATTTCCGCATTAATCTATACTCTGCCCGGAACGTATTTTTGCTTAAATGAGGTGTAATACTCCCTAGACTGACTATTTTACCGGGGTACAAAATGGCTTCAAATGACTTCAAATGAGTTGTATTGAATATATACACTGCTTCAGTCTACCAAAATATCCATTCTTAAAAACAAAAACATTCGCTAGTACTTACGCTTGAACATATTTTTGAATAAAATTCCATTTTACCGGAAAACGGACTACACCAGTTGATACTAAACAGGGAAGCTTATCTTCATTTTTTGCTTATGTATTACATTTAACGAGTGTAATAAAGCACACAAAAATGTTAATCCATAAAGATAGTCTCTCATCCCAAATTGTTTTTGATCAAATTAATGTGCTGCATTTGTTTGTAGATAAAGAAATAATGATATTTATTATCCCAAATTATGAAAACATATAGCCCCAACAAGTCCAGTCATGTATTACATATTTTCGAACACCAATACATGCACGGTACGCATAATGTAATGATTAAAAAACACCCAAAGGCGTGGATGCCATAAGTTCTACTGTATTTCAATGTTACAATAGGCTTCATTTCACATCCGTCGATTCTTCTGCGATATGTATTGCGTAACTACAGTAAAAAAAGGTGCTTCAGTATCACCACTGAAAGACGTTAAATCTGATTAGATATATGTACTGCCTACCGTCTACAGTACATCACATGTCGTTCAAAAGAGAACCTGCTTTGATACTCTGAAGTTCCACAAAAGTTTTTAATAAAACAATTATTGTGTGGAAATTGAATTGCCATAATGCACCTGCGGGCAAAACGGAATTGACTTAATGCATTCCGTGTGTTTAAGTGTTTGAAGAATGGGCTTTTGAAATAATTTAGCAATTACCTGACATAATGTTTACATTTTAGAATGGGACATACGGGAGTCCGTTCGATCAGGGAAGAATAAAAGATGTTCACATATTAATTAGATATTGATTTTGTGCATCAATAATTCATGTAGCGTATTGTTTGATTAAAAAAAACATTAACAGCGTATCAAATGTTCTGAATTGGATGAAAAGGGTATATTCAGAGTTGCTTTTTCTACGTTTGTCGGCGAGAAGTATCAGAGTAAATGTCTTTATGCCCAAGGTTACAGGAATTCCACTGGATATACCGGACTTCTAAAACATCTGTGTAAACGTACATTATCTGTATAAACGTAGAAACATTTACACTTTGCTTTGACAAATACAGATACCCTGGTGATATGATCAAGGTTATATTATATGGCTGACCGCGATCTTTTTCTCGAGAGAATGACCCCAGCTTGGTTACACCCAATGCCTGTTGAAATCGCAGCCTTTAAATACAATACCACATGAGGTGCGCTAGTCTGGTCAGATTAACACCGAGCCACGGGTTATCAAATAAATTCATCGAAGAACGATAACTTTGCGATAAATTCAAATCTTAGACATACACGACCTATTTCTCAGTTGACCTGTATTAAAATGACTACCGGTAAAGCTCGGATATACCCTATGTCGGTGAAACCCCAGAAAAGCAAATTGCTTGTCTCTGACTTACAGGCTGTTCGATTCATTCGAATGGGGATCGGGTTTTTAATTGATTGATTGATTGGTGATAGATTAGGTGATTGATGGGTTTATTATTTTTTGTTTGATCTGTGTTTGATTTATTGATAAAGTGATTAATTTGAGTTTTATTGCTTTATTGATTGATTGATTGATTTATTTGTGCTTAAAGTCGTGCTATAAACTTTCAGTTTATAGGATAGTGATATAGGACAAAGATATTTTGTGAATTAGTTTGATTGTGTCTGGACATACTCGTCCTTTTTTGCCTCCAGGTAATGTGACTGTACTGCGCGGGTTTCTCTTGGCAATAGAGAGTTTTGAGTAAGCATTTATTCGGGTAATTAAAATTTGAGAATGCTTACAGTTAATGATCACTTTTTTAGACAGGTTTTCTGGTTTCAGTATATCTACGTGTTTGAGAAGGGAACAACCAGTCGACATTTTGGTGAAATACATCTATGGGCGGAGTTAAACCCGAATTAAACGAGCGAAAAGCTTTTGCATCTATTCCATGCACTGTGAAATCCATCTGAAATTATAGCAATCAATAAAATCCAAGCCCTGTTGAAGAGTTTTATACTTGCCACTTCCTGCAAAAGCAGGCAGCATACACTGGGTATTTAACCTTCTATTCACATTATGTTTTTCGTTTAAACAAAAGTATGTACACAAAAAGAAGTCGACAAGTGTATTACCACAGCTTCAACTAGCAATTGTCAGTTAATTTGATTGTGTACTTTGATTCTCGCCGAAAAATACGGACCCTATGTTATGTTTAGTTAAGTGTCTATATTTCTCTTTTGTAATCCATCAGCTATACTGCGATATAGATTCTTAATGTTATCTCGTCCGCCCGACTTACAATAACTTGACTTGTCTAGGAGTTCTATGATCTGATATGTTAAATTGATCATCACAAATACATACAGATATATTACACATAGCAAAGTAAAAGCGAATGAATATGTCTAGTGATAATCCGACGATGGATCTTTCAATACATTGGGATCACAAGAGATTGTTGTAAAATAGAGGGAAAATAACAATACGACATGCAAACAGGAAACTTTAATAAAAGTGTTTTAGTTTGATTGGTGTTTAACGTCCTCCTGAAGGGTATTTCACTTATATGACGACGGACACAAATACAGAACATCACAAACAAATCTGCTTCCCGTTACCCTTT
>JARFOD010156798.1:0-12208 GCA_031763545.1 Mopalia muscosa | reverse complement strand
GCGTTTATTGGTAAATATGTTATGTCGTTAGTTCTTTATAATGTATTGTTGCTAAGATTGGGGGGGGGGGAGTACACTCCTCACAACATATAGCGCTAAGACTGGATAGGATCTTAATCAATATATTGCATGTGTGATAACAGTAATGACAAGCTGGAGAGAGTTTGGGAGGCTGATGTGTCAACAAGCGATTCCACAACCAACTGTGAACTTGTCATATTTCATCAAAACCACATGGTGAGCTCTTTGTCAGATAGGAGAGAATATATAACAACAAAAAAACGTGTAAAAGCCGTGGCTAACCAGGGTAGATGTGGATTTACTGCACCATAGCTTGCTTTTCATAGTTTGGTAAGAAACGATGAGAAAAAAGGCCATACGACTTAACAGAAACGGGTAACGTTTTTATGTCCGTCTTCCTTCAATGGGCTCCTGTCTATTCTCATTATATTCATTATTGGTATAACATACAGATGGTAACATGAATTTAATGACCTAGCCAATTTATGTAACAACTTTCTCGCATACTCACACAACAACGAAATTGGCTTGAGAAAACTGCGTGAGAATAGAATATTATTTATATCACGATTTCTGTCTTTCAAAAGAAATCTAATTGAAAAATATGTAATGTGGATGGTCAAAATGAAATGCTACATTTTTTTACTTAAGATGATAGTTAAATTTCCTAGTCACTATGAACCAGAATTGCATTGATATGCAGCTATACTAATACCGATGGATATGTACAGTTGTAATTTGCTTAAAGACGACCGCATAATTTACGGTAATCTCGCGAATTTCAGTACAGAGCATGGCTCTGGTTTATTACCAAGATAACTATACCATATACCTCCAATATATAATGGAAGTAAGACCGCGACGCTTTAATCTAATTGTTTACTGTCAATACATTAGTTATAATAAATGAAATTTAAAATACTGACATATTGATTTGTAGGGTATTTCACTTACATGGCGGCGATGGTCTCCAACAGAAAATAGCCACACTTAAACATTAATACAATGATGACGAGTCTGTCACCTAAGCTTTCATTGTAGTCAAATCTACATTGATTCGCGTTGAATGTTAGAGAAAACACAACAGACAATCTTCTAGAAATACTACATCTTGCTCAATGGAACAAAAATTCTTCGGTTACTGATACCTTGGTAAGTTGGTGTAAGATTTATCCTAAAGTGAATTCTAGTTTGACATTCCTGATGTGTGCTGCGTGAAGCTGTCTACAAGATAGGATGTGTTGCTAGTGCTAATTAATAGCTTACTGCGCCTAACTTAACCATAGAGTCTTTAACCACAAACAACCAATAACTGATCACTAAAAGCGGCAAAGAGAAACTTGATTGGACGGCCTATGGAGTTTAACGTTACGTAATTCAGTATTACATTTTCTTCAAATCACAAAAAACCAATGACGGATCACGGAGGGCTTCAAACAGAAACTTGATTGGGCGGCCGGTGGAATTTTACCTTACGTAATACAGTATAACATTGTCTTCAAAGTGAAACAAAGCTCGACGCCTAATGGTCTCCCCATCTGGTGAGGTGATATCTTTATCACACACATTTCTTTTAAGCTTCGTCATGCTTTAGCCAGAATTTTAAAACCGGATCATAATCATAAACGACAGATGCTGGTTAACTCAATTATGATTTATCTCAGGTAGAAAGTAATGGGACGTTCTAGCTGTATCATCTTGTAACTTAATATCTTACCTGCTTTAACTGAAGAGGCCAGTATAACATACCAACATGTTGTTACAGTCCTGTAACTCAAACTGTCTAACTTATGAACGAAGTCGACTAACCTTCTTTTAACTTATAAAGGTATAGCTTTTGACTTGTTTTTACAGATTTTTTTGTTGTTGCGCTTCTGCGTTTGATTTTTATCGGCAAAAGGTACAATTTTATGAGTTAATTTAAATGTAGAAATATGCCATGGAATGTCACTCATACCTTTGTAATAATATACCTCATTTCCCCATCTATGATTTCTGGACAAGACACAAAATCAGGATCCATTGCATGATACCGACATATATTCAAGGCACTGTTGTTACGTTCTATTACATGACGTAAGTGACGCTTGTACAGGGTTTTATGAACTACAACCCGCCAGAAGGGTAATTTATTCGAGCTTGTTTGTGCCTAAATTAACATCGATGTATTTCATGTACGATGTATTGTTGTTCTTAGTGTGTTTGTCTTGTGTAGTAATACAGGTTGTGACACAATATGTTACTCTAAGCAAAACAGACTGTTACCGTTTCAACGAAGCCTTTTACATAACGGAACCCGGTTTAGAACATCTGGCATATAGGAAGCGAGTCATGTATGTTATGATCTGCTGGGGAAACCGGCAACAACTGCTACTATGCTGTCTGTATATTCAACCCAACTACAAAGGGAATAACCTATAATTGTTCAGTATTTGAACATCTTTGTTTGTTCAGTATGATTAGTCTACGATAGCGGCACAGCACAGAGATCATATTAATGTTGTATTGTTTCTGCTTTGAAACACCGCTGGGCCACGAAGTATTCACATATTGATACTTGCTCGGTATATCCGAGCGCATTCCTACAAAGAACAACTTTACCGCTTGGTACGCCAACAAAATTATTATAGCCAGAAGCTTCAAAGTTAAGTTCCTCAACATTGAACAGTTGGATCTGGAACGACTAGTAGATTTTTACACTGTGGTCTAGCTAATAAATACTATCCTACGACTGTGCCAACATGAACTGGAACTGTACCAAATGATTATCGCTGGTTGAGGAACATACGGATACAGTAACGGGGTGAATAACCCAACCGCTGGACAGGAAGGTAAAATTGTCTAGAATAGTTGTCACATTCGGGGCTTTAGGATTTTTTTGGCTTAAGTGTGTTTGTTTATATTTCACGTTGTACTCAAGGGTATTTCACTTAAAATATGACTTAGGATTGTCCACTTCTTGTTCTGCTTACTAATATACATTGTAAACCCATGACGAAACTTGGTGAAAACGTTCCCCGCGATTACCCAAAGTGTGATTTCCCCATTACCCAAGGTCTGCTTGGTTTGGAGGGAGGGGATTACTCGAACTAATACAGGTATATCTCGGGCGTGGTCCACAAAGAACGGCTGCAAACATTTTACTTTGTTGGTATTTCCTTGTGTTTGAGAAATGAGATCGCTTGTATGATTTCTTTTTTCTTCCTTTTTATTTTTTTGGGGTTAAAGTTTATTCTCGCATTTTCACCAAATACCTGCAATGTAAAGTTGTCTTTTTAGTGAAATGCGTACGACTTTAAATGCCACCCGAATAAACTTATACCCGTATCACCTCCAAACCAAACAGCGAATTTCTGCCTACTCCACTCCGAAAACTGACAATGCATCTACTTCTTGCAATACATCTGTAAATTTTCGCACAAGTGACTATTCAATGGCCAATTTTTTTTCGTACATTTAAGCTGGCATTACGGTGCTGCATGTTAGTTTTTGTTTTTGGAAACTCTGGACTTGTACGACAGCATGGTGAAACAAGTTGCTCCACTTAAACCCTGGCTATGACGCTTTCAGCCTGAGAGGCAACACGAACCCGATCTGCCCCAGTGTCTTGTACTTGTCCTGTCTTGTCGTTTGTCTGTTGCCAGTGGCGCCGAGAGAATAGTTTCCTTTACTATTTAGGTCGTCATGTGAGTGAAATAACCTTAAATAAGGAGTTAAACTTCAAACATCAGACTCTGTTACAATTGGTATTTAATGTAAAGTCTTTAACAAGTGTTGGTGTAATCAAAACAATCGGCGCTCTGATCCTTTACGGTATTGTTTGTTGCAATTATTTTGTTCCCAAATTCACTTTATAACCAAATAACTGACATGTGAAGGCGGTAACTTTCGGTTTCGCACAAGTAACTATTCAACTACCTTTCTCCAACATCTACCTGACTGTCAAACGTGACGATGTATACGGGGTTTAACGCCACCCAAGATTATTCCAGCCTAATACCAATAATATATTGTGTAAGCATACCCAATGGAATTTTTACTTTATTCAACAGCATTTTAACTTTCAACAAAGGATTTATATAGTGCGCTTTAAGTATTAATTGGTAAAGCTAGCGTTAAATCCTTAAAGCGTTTGTAACATTGATTCCAGCTATGAGGTGTTATTGCCCGCCAGATGTCAACCGGAGATTGGTATTCAGTTGTCGGCAGTGACGTAAGATAAATCACCATGTACAATTAGCAATGGTCATTAATGGCTTATTATCTGTGTGACGCGCTCATGTTAAACACAAACTCCAGTATGCTAGATAAATAAGTGCTTACACAGCTTACCAGCGGAAGAGGAACACCACCGAGCGCAGTATAGGTGAGCTGACCAAGTTCCTCTGGAGATGCGGAGTAAGGGGAAATTCTACCTATCTTAAAACCTCCAAACTAACAAACCGTCAGCACCTACTTCAGTGCTACCTACACTTAAACCGCTGGAACGTTTACCAGGTAAGAGCCAACTGCATCTCATATAGTTAATGCTACACTTTGTGAAAGTCAATGTCAGTATTAACAACGAGAGTGTTATTAGTGTCAATATTAGCACACCATAGCAAAACCGCTAAGTGAAATCAATTTACTTGAAAACCGCTCTAGTTAATTACTCGATTATAAATCCAAAAACTCCATATATTATCTCTGGTAAATATTAATTATAAGGCATTCAAATACCACTTTTAAACAATGATAACTAGTAAGTGTTTGCACTTGTGATATTAGCCACACAGGAGTCTTTTATCAGCAACTTGTTTCCCCGGTCTGTTTTTATTAGGAAAATTTGGCGTGGTGTTTTGTAAAAAAAAAAAAGGTTCTGTTTTTTATGTGTGGGTGTGTGATCCTTTTTGTTGAATAACGCTCAGGTATTTCTGTGCATTTCATTCGCTAAGGAAGTTAATTGTAGGATTGCAGAGGTTTGCTAAGTTGCAAAATATAGCTAACAGCTGTTGATTGCTGTGTTTGATACTTTATCATGCCGCGACTGTTTTCACAGTATAAGTCGAGGGAATTACAAGTTCTTGTGATGTTTTAAGATTACGACTGTACGAAGAAAGTATAGATCCTAAATCTTATACTGCCTGACTCTTTGCATTCCATGTGGTGATTAAAGCAGTATAGATGGGTGTGTTGAAAAGGGATTATTTTGAAGACCTGTTATGTGTTCACTCTACTACATAGAGTTTACTAGAGAAGTTTTGATCTGTTCCGAAGCCTAAGGGAAGGTAATAAGGCACAATGCTACAGTGAAATTCAAATTAACTTAGACGATCGAGCCGGTGGGAACAAGGGGAACAAATGCATCGATACTTTCATATGTTATTACCAAATATCGACTCTTTAACATTCCAAGACGAGGCTCTTACTTTAGTCTGTTAGGTTAGAAAAGAATGCAAAACATATGTTGATAATGTGATGAAGAAGGGGTGTATTCAAATTAAGCCGACTAAGTTAACGTCCACCAGCGATCAAACACTATAGTCCCGTGTGCTTACTCAAGATCAACTGATAAGCTCAGCAAAACAAAACAGAAACACAATCTCGCGAACAGAAGGTTAAAGATCTTGAGTTCTTCTACTTGTGACTTGTGCTGAGTGGGCTGGTAGAAGGCTATGTTTTTAAATCATTCTTTGTCATATATAGTGTATTTTACCACACAGAAAGTTCTTTGCTACACAAGGAATCTTTAACCCCACTTACTATCCTTTAACGCTCAAAATGTCATTTTGTCACACAAGGAATCCTTTACCCCAATAACTGTCCTTTACCACACCAAAGGTCCTTCACCACACCAAAGGTCCTTCACCACACAAGGAATCCTTTACCTCACTAGCCTTCATTTACCACACAAAAGGTCCTTCGCCACACAAGGAATCTCACTAACCTTCCTTTGCCAAATCCCATAATCTTTACCACACAAAATATGCGCCTACATTACTCGATTAAATTCGGATAATTGATTATCGATCAGTTGATTGATTTACAGCTATTTACATTCAACATTCAATAGCCACACAAACACAACCGTGAAATGTGATTTGCCTTGTTGGTAACTTATTGTTCCTAGAATGGTATGTAAAAACGTTCAATACTCCCTGCCTTAAGCAAGAGAGCAGCTACGTCATAATTTTTAATTTATGTTATATCTCTACTCTCTCTCTCTCGCTCTCTCTTATATCTCAGCTTAAGATTAGTTTAGTTCCATTACGTCAGGAGATAATCTCAAAACTGACTCCCAAGCAAAAACAATTCAACGTCTAAGATTAGGGCTGGGCTTCGCTATGTGAATTCTGGTATGCCAGAGTATACGAGAACTAATACAGAAATACGCAGAACATAGGTTCTACTCCAATCCACAGCATTGTATAATAACGAGGAAATACTAAATTGATTGTCTGTAATACAAACATCCACCATCACTCGAACCTACACAACACCACACATAACAACCATGGCCTATACCGCCAACCCAGCTGCTGTGAGACGTCACTGCCTGCCGTACGATGATGATTGGTTATCGATATGGTTGGAGAGAATCCTACAAATGGAGGCTCTATCGCGCCCCGCCACCCAACCATAAAGGGTCTCAGTATATAAAACATGTGGTTTCCATATTCCTTTCTTGTCAGATGACAACTGAATCAAATAGCAAGCTGTTTATGAAGATTAAAAAGGGAGCAATGTAGTGGGAGTCATGTTGAGAAACACGATAGCCGTCAATTCTTAAAACTACGTCCAGAACAGTATAGGCAACCAGAAGCCAGTCACTTATACTGCAGACTCATTTTAAAACGGTTAACAAATTTACGGCCAGACGAATGTAGAGTGAGCAACTCGGACAAACTGCGTTACATTCTAACTTGGCAGATGAGATAAATGCATGATAAGCGTAAGTACCTTCCACAATATGCACCATGCAATGTATTGTATTGAAATTTCACTTTTCCTCTTTGGAAGACTTACAGTTAAGTACTACGTGGTAAACAAACTCACAACAATGTAAGAAGTAATTACAGTTCCTGTCAACAAAGACACCACAAGACTCTTTGTAGCATTTATACATACTCTGTCCACGTTAATGCTTGACCAGCTTTCCTGTTATAAAAATACTGAATAGGTAAAGGATAGTTAAACCTAGAACCAATGGATAACGCTCTTAGCCAGTACTAAGTGTTTGTTCTTTAATACTAGACTATATATTATTGTAGTCCCTGTTAGAGAGGTAAGACATTTTTGTAGAGTTAGAGTAAAGAATTACAGTTGTTTTAGTCATAATTACAAGACATATTTTCAAAAATTGATAAGCTCATGTTGTTTTGGTACAATGGTTCAAGTGTGATTTGCAATATAAACTATTTTAGTATCACATGTGTTTCCCGAATCTTAAAATTATGTCATAAAAGCTACTTATGGTACCTCATGTGATTATCTTTGGGTCAATGTGAGATAGTGCGTTTTGATTTTTACTGATACACAGCTATTATGTAAGATTGGTGTTTGACAATTCATGTACATTTCTTAAGTCGTTATGTTTATTTTAAAGTTAAGTTGCCCAAAGTATTTTCTTAACCTATTTGCATATATATACCTATGTCTCTAGTTAACATTACTCCTGATGATGGTTTGATCAATAAACCGAAACATTGAGTCAAAATGAATTCATTATCTTTTTTCGTAGTTGTTACTATACTTTACTTTTAAGAGGCTTTCATAAGTATTAGAAAATCAATGTTTGGGGGATCTTATTAGTAAAAGTGGAAAGTAATATCTGTAGACACATTAATAAATTATATAGGAAATTGAATACATGCCCCTAAGCTTTTAAATGACTTTTAAAGTATTTACATCGAAAAAGTAATCAACGTTTCCGGGCTGATATTTTTTGTGGGTAAATTTCGTAATGTATCTCAATGTATACAATGCATGCTGTAGTTAGTACAATTTGTACATAATTCGTACAATATCCAATAGTAACCTATATTTGTTGTGGGTAAATTTCCTAATACATCTCAGTATATACAATGCATACTGTAGTTAGTACAATTTGTACATATGCATTTGCTTCTTTTTGGCTTAGATATAGGCCTGATATGTATGTCACAAGGGTTGCATTCTTTCGTACAATATCCAATGGTAACTGTATACGATCTAAATGTGCTGAACATCATACTGATATCGCTGATTTAGTTAAGTTCCCAGGTTCCATATATGCACGTCATCAACAATTGTTTTACATATGTCGTTTCAAATGACAATTGATAGATTTCTGGAACTGTATTTTACTTCCACCAGGCACTACTTTCATAGTATTCTGTCAGCAAAGCAATAGTGTCTATAATAGGATAAAAATCCCATAGTTATTACGTCGCCCACGTCAAATACGGTAATAATTATCTAAATTTATGGTATAATTTTTGCATAATTCTACACGAATGTCACGTACACAGAATCACATTACTGTAGGTATGTGAATGACAATTATTTTATTTATTCCCGATAGGTGGCATAATTACGTCACAATGAAGCATGGTGACCGATTTAGGTGCTGACGATTGTGAACTATAGAATTATACATTTTCTTCCCATTGTATTGGCCAAATTGCTATGCAAAAGTCTACACAATGCACAAGTCACGCGCTCATTGTGGTTAGTATTCAATGTATACCTACTGTAATTCGTAATGGAAGGATATTTTCATTTGATAAATAACTGGAGTATTTAAACATATTCCATAGTTTGTTGTTAATCGCTTATGATAAATAAAAAAAGTTGGAGAAGTTTGAGAGTATACAAACAAAACAGAGGTGTGGAGGCAAGCAACATGTGCTTTCTCAACAAGCCTTAATTTTCATTTTGCAGTTATAACTAATTTTTGTCAAACATTTTGGGTTTTTGGGCCATATTTTGTTACATATGTAATTTTTGTATTTGATTAATTCATTTCTAATTATTATACTTCCTGTCAACAATGTCATGAAAATGGGTTTAAAGCAAACTCTCTGAGGGACAAAAATGGAAAGAACATACGCAATTATTACCAGATTTAGCATAAGTTTGAAGCGTCAAAACAGTTTGTAATTCTTCCATAAAACTTCATGCAATACGGTTTAACACAACCTCATCGGATGACTTCCGTGTTTTGAAAGTGTTTTGAAATCTAATTATCTTCCTTTATATTTCTATCTTTACAATTAGTAGTTTTATTAATGATAGCCTTTGCTTAATTTGTAATACAAATCATGGCTGGTATGACATACATTTGATAATACGATGAATAATAGGGCCTCACCAATAAGGTGCCAGCCATAGATCATCTTCCCTTGCTTCCATTGGCGGCAATAGCGTGACAAAAGTTAAGTGAACAGGTGTTTAAACAGGCTGACAATCAGAAAGTCGTTTACACATTTAAGTCAACGACAAGAAATTGTGGCGCCACTGTAATATTACCGTATCAGTGGTGATGTCAGGACCTGTAAATGGGACTGCACTAAGATCATGCTTGTATATTACATGTAAAGCCTGGTCGTCATCCTGTGTTTAGACTGCCTCTTTCATTCGAATGGAAGCTTCATTTTCTTCTTTTTTGGGGGGATGGGGTAAAGAGAGGTTATCCGAAAGTTGCTGTTGTAGACTATAGTTAACGTAAACTTTTCCGTCTCTGATGGCAAGATAGGAAAGGAAGAGAGGCGTTAATCGACGATCTTCTTTTTCTGCCTTGCCTCGGAGAGATGGTCCTATATGGGCAAGAGGGCAGAACTTTCCACTTCAACGCGTTAAATTAGTTTACCTGTAAAAACAGCTCAAAGGGGAATGATTTCAAGACATAGAACAAAAAGAACAAAATCGAGTACAGATATTTGATCTTGTACATATCCAGACAAACACTTATGTCTGGGTATAAAGTTTAATAGTGGTTGAATTGTAAATATTAAATTGTTACCTGCATGGTGTTAGCCATTAGTGTAGAAATATTAAGCCATGCCATTAAAAGACAAAAAGAAAATAAAGTCGTGAAGACATATTTTTTATACATGTCCAGACAAACACTTATGTCTGGGTAAAGTTTAGTGGTGGATCGAAGCATGAATATTAAATTGGTACCCGGTGTGAATCATTGGGGTCGAAATACATGTCCTGATTGGTCCTGATTGGGTAAAGTTTTAAATGTTCTTTTCCATGATCTGAAACAACACATAATGTAAGCATTAGACTATTACCAGGTTGGGAGGGCGATAACATGACATATAGATTAAAAAAACATTATTCCCACAGATGAGTTACACAAAGTGCAGTAAGTTTACGATCCCAATAAAAGATATACATGGTTACATGCATGGGGATTCAATATATAGTTAGTTTAATTTTTAAAACATTGCCAAGATAACCGATGATTTTCACAAAGTAGAGTTAGCTTACTACTCAAATAAAAGGTACACATCGATATGAATTTATTTTCTTTTCAATCGATATGTTATTATACCCCCTGTATAATAAGAAATAGATTTTAAAAAAAAAACATATTTTTACACCCATTAGCTTCACAAAGTGGAGAAAACTTGCGACTCCAATAACAGATACACATCGATTTGAACGGTTATTTGAAATGGTTTTTAAACAAACCGAAATATCGAATTTATGTGTAGGTTTAATGGATTCGTAAGTTAACTCTACTAAATCTTACCCTGCATATTTCTCTCGTCGTTCTTGTAAACCTTCTCTTTGTCGGAACTTTTTTTTTTTTCTTCTTCTTTTTTTTGGCACGCTGACGAAACATTCCAATCCCGTCTTTATTTATTTATCAGTTTAAGTCAGTCAGCCTGGTTCAACCTTAGCTGATTTACCCAAGCTCTATCAATTAACCCTGGCTAAACGAGAGCAATCTGCTGTGATTATTACACATAATAGCAGGTGGCAAACAGGCGCTCTGATAGTCGTCTTTATAGGCCTATAATATCAGAAACGTCATCAGTTGCTTAATCAATCGGTTCTTCGTGTGAATAGGGAACCAGTTAAAGTTCTGGAAGAAATGAAGTCTGCTGATGTCCAGAACCGATCGAACGTTTCTTCATGTTCTCATTCAAATAACAGTGTTCCGATAAACCAAACTGATGGATCAACCTGAACTTGTCATCTTTCTTCTGATTCTTTTGTATTTTTCAAATTGCATAAGTCACAAGTGCTATACCCTATCCTGACTACATACAACTCTCTGGATTAACCGAATTGTTCCCATTCTCTTTCTGAGATGTGGCATTTATTATTAGTTCAACGTTTGGCCTTATTGATTAACTTCTGGTCTTCGATCAAAAAACGAAAACGTTGCGCCGATCACAAGTTTTTACTATGGTTTACTATGTGACGCTATTCGGCGGGATTGTACAACTTTTTGTTTGTGAAGTTCTTAGCTGACACTGTCATCATAACTCTTTTCTGTTATTTCTCACTTTTTTTGTATATTCATACAACGGATCATACAGGCTTAAGGTGTTATTTTAGGATATTGTTTACATTATTCATTCATTTGTATAAGGTGTCAAACTACAATGATCACCACATTGGCAAATGATCTCATGCGAGTCGTGCCAAACCAAAGGTCGTTTGTGCTTATATTACATTTGTATACAGTAGTGGATTCAATGAGAAGAAATATAGCATGGGATGAGACTGAGAATATATGGCAGGTGAATAATGACGTAATAAGAAGTTATCCTTTTCAGATAACCTAGATATTATGTTCATTTAGTCAATGCATGTATAGCTGCTATCCCAGGAAATATTAGAGTAGGTTGAATACGCTACATCTTCCCATGTAGTTTAAGACGAGACTTCCACATTACTCCCCCTTGCTGCAATTCGAGGCAAACATTTAATTGGACTATTGCAGAAAAAAGCAGCTAATCAGAAAGCCGTTTACACATCAGGGTCGACAAAAACAAGCGGGGCGCCACTGTCAATAAACGCGCCTGTGCTGATTTCAGGACTTCGATCATGGCTACATAGCCTGGTTACAGAGCATACTAAATGTTGCAAAAAGAAAATGGCCGTCATATGGTCCGGTTATTGTATAATTAGTTTTCTAATAGGCTAATTTTAAAATATATTTCAAACATTACATTGAACCTAAAACCTTTGTATTTATTTACAA
>JARFOD010156787.1:0-12208 GCA_031763545.1 Mopalia muscosa | reverse complement strand
AGTGGGCCTCTTAAGAAATCAGGTTTGGCACCATTTGCCAGGAATTGTCATCCGGTATAAATTGCGACAAACGGAACACATCAAAAATTTTATATCTGATTTTGATCAGATTGCCTGGGACACTTGAACCCCATATCTAAGCCCTTAGTCTCTATAGTTATAGGAGTATTTTATTTATTTGAGCGTTTTAATTTATGGTATTTTCTGACAATATATTTGCATAAAGGTTGATTATGTGGGTTTTTGGACATTAGGGACAATTTGCCTACCTGTTTGTGTGTGTGTTAATTGCTGTAATGTTTCGCTGGTAGTTTGAAGGTGCTCGATGTTGCCCTAGATGGTGATATCACAGCTAACTTATTTGAAATGTCTCTATTGAAATGTTGCAATGTAAGTTTTTTATGTAACAGTCCTGGGGCCATTTCCACAAAGCATTTTTTACTAAATTTGATATTTTTGCCACTTGCCTTAACTTAGTTTTAAAGTAACGCCTGTTATTCGGACTGACTTTATAATAATTATGCTAAAATATTAAATTTTAAAATTCAAAACTGAGAATTGTTTTGTGGATTCCGGGCCTGCTCAATAATTTTATTTTCCGCAGCCTGAACTGCTGTGGTGGTGTTTTATTGTTACCGTGGTACATCGTAACATAAAGCCAATAGGCGGCTTTGTACTATCCTGTCTTATCTTTGTTTGGTTGTGTGGTTTCCTCCACCCATTGGGCAGACACGGCATCATATAAGGGAAATAACTGTATATATGGTGTTCAACCCCAGCCAGAATATTACGGTTGATTATTGTGCCTCTACATTTCTATTTATACAGTAATGATTAATGAAATAATCATCTCTCCTACCCTAGGTAACCCAGCTCTCAAGCTTTCAAATAGATAATAATCCTATGTTCTGCAACGGGGAACTCACATGTAACTTTTTATTTTGAAATTAGTGTTAAATTGGGCTGTCAAATTGAAGCAGTAGAGTGAGCTGTATGTGTATACCCTTACAATATAGTACCTTAGTTTGAGGCTATACACATATTCAATAGGGCTATAAATAGATATTTATGTGCCAAGTCTGGACCCTGCACAGACTGGCTATTGGCCAATCAACAAAAGGTCACCCTGACAACTGTGGCTGATTGACTATCTGATGCCCCGCCCATGTGATATCTGTGACCTAGGCCAAGGTCAAATTGCTGCAGTTTTGTTCCCAGCATTTCAGGACCTTTAAATCAGCCATGCTGTTGTTCACAGAAATGTGTTGTTGTTGTAACTGGCCTATGCCAGTATAGATACATGCACATCTTAAGTGGCTGTGGTAACTGACATCTCTTGATACATGTTTTAGCTTTTACAATTTACAGTTGTTACACTATGAAGTATGTATTCCTATTTCTCGCTTTTCGCATAATTTATTAACAGCAAAAATTATTATTACAGGAAATAAGTTTATCATATTGGCAGCAGACTGAGGGGCATATATAGGCTTAAAAAGCAGGCCTCTTACGTTGTGTACATTTATAATCAATAAAGCCATTTTGAGCGTTCGTTTGATGGTCAGTCCGTCATGTAAGATATGACATGAATTTCAGGGTCAGTGTTAGTGTAAGGGTTAGGTTTAGGTTAGGTTTCGTGTTGTTTTTTAGAGTTAGTAAGGTTCATATTAACCCTAACCTAGAACTAAAAATTCATGTTGTATATCTTTCATGACGGAAAGGCCTGTTTCTTTGATTACGTTGACTTGAGGCCATTTCACTCATTTGATAACAGATTGTCAATGTTTGACTTACTTTGTTTGTTAGTTTGATTGGTGTTTAATGTCGTACTCAAGGGTATTTCACTTATATGATGACGGACACAAATACAGAACATGTCATCACAAACAAATCTGCTTCCCGTTACCCTTTAGCTCTGCGAACACCAGGGCAACAGAAAGCAACCTCTTTTCCCGCCTCTTACGATTGACCAAGGAAGCCGAGGGAGTATTCTGCAGAGCCATGGCCCACGGGACTGCATCTGGGTGACTATTAAGGGCATTTTTGTCTATAATAAAATCTGAGAAAAATCAATGAAATTTTTTTTGAGGGACATCAGCGGCATATTCATTTCCAGCCTCTGACATGGGTTTTCATTGAGGGGAAATGGGCTAAACTGAAGGGTTATACTTATATATTGTGCTAATAAAAGACCAGCTAAAGTGTAGCACCAATTTCAGAATGAAAAATGCAAGAAAGTTACTTGCATAAGTAAACTATGTCTTTCCGTTTTGATGAATGGTAAACATAAAAATAAATACAATGGTGTAGCTACCAATTAGGTAACTAGTCCAAGTTCTCATTTACATAATCAATAGCGCAAGATTAATTAGGTTTT
The DNA here is from genome assembly GCA_031763545.1 of Mopalia muscosa. Taxonomy (NCBI): domain Eukaryota; kingdom Metazoa; phylum Mollusca; class Polyplacophora; order Chitonida; family Mopaliidae; genus Mopalia; species Mopalia muscosa. The sequence continues at coordinate 9,831 of JARFOD010156787.1, read as the reverse complement.
TGAGTTGACTTGGCATACAGTTTGAAATCGGAGTGATTCTTATTATTATTCTATTCAACACTTTTCTCAAAGGGTATATCGATGAGGGGTTTTCTTCATTCGGTATTAAACTGGATGAGCCAGAAGTTATAACTTGTTGTGTTTTTTAAATGACATCATCAAGATTGGTTTGTTTGTTTGATTGGGGTTTAACGTTATACTCAAGGGTATTTCACTTATATGACGACGGATTGTCCAATTCACAATGCTCCTTTCCTTATTACAGTGGAAAACTGAGAGGAAACCTTGTAAAAACCAACTCTGTGATAACCGGAGTGACATCTTGTGACTCACTCATATACCTGAGGGTCTATAGACAACTCAATCCTGTGAAAGGTACATGGGAGTAGGCTTAGAAAGAGCACTCGCTAAACATTAAGCCACGGCATGATGGAAATCAAGAATTTATTAATTGAATCTCTAGAGTGTATCAGGATATTAGCTTCACCTTTGATTTTTCTGACTTACAGATGATGTAATTTCTAGACTATTGTATTAAAGTGGTAGTCTTTTTATCTAAGTTCTAAGGTTATGACATCATTTCCGGCCACTGTCTTAATTAATTACGTCAAGCGATACTCTTGATGTGATCAACCCATTTAACAAAAACTTACACAAAATCACAGATTGAACCAGACAGTTTCTAATTAAAAGATCAACACACTATAGAAACACTCTCTTTTGTGAATAGACAGCTTTTCACTTGGACAAATTCGATTGTAAGCCTAAATGGTATCATCAGGCCTGTCCGGTGAAATTTTTAAACATTTATTTCACATCAAGCCGTTTTATTAGACATTATTACACACAACACAAAGCTTAATTCACTTATTAAGAAGCTTTGAAGTTCATATGCAATCACCCGTAGTTGTATTTTGTTTTCACATTCTCCTTGCCACGTGAAGGTTAGTGACCCAGTACTTATAGGGACTTGTATTAAAATGATGCCATGTTACAACATTTTTACAGCTCTTCTGCCCTTTTTATTGTTTTATCTATAACCTGGTACCCCTGAGCAATTTTTTCACGTTTTTCATTTTCTCTGTCATATACCACGAGGTAGGTATTCCAGGATCTCCTTCCGTTTTTGTTGAAAGAATTTGATAACGCAGGTGTCTTCGAACAGAAAAACAACTATCATCAATCGGCTGTTCTAAATAGTTACTAAGGCCATCCAAACATTATAACCCATGCTTTTGGGGCGAGGAAGTTTTTCTTTTTCTAATTCTAATGAAAATGAAAAGTAGTTCCCCATTTTCTGAAAAAAGTGAGAAAAAAATCCCGACCAGTATCTTTTTTTTTTTTTGCCTTCAATTTTGGGGGTAGGTAGGGTTTACGGAAAACAAATAGCTTATTATGGATGGCCTTAGGCAAATCTTACTTTCTTCTTTTGACTATAGGCAGCATTATCCACTAAATCTGCTTGAATCTGAGGCGATTCGATAACGTTGACATTCTGCCATGTTGATAAATCTACCCAATCAACAGACTGAATCAGTCACGTGACACTTTTCATATACTACCATGGCCGACATGAGAAAGCTGTATCGTCAATTAAGTGTAAGACTGCATTGATGATACCTGGATCTACCACAAGGTGGTACATTAGTGCAGTTGAACAGAACAACCTGAACACACTTAAGTGGGAGGAATTAATTTGCAGCAAATGACATTGTTGAATGAATTCTGCTGAGGTTAATAATATAAAACTTATAATAGTCAGAATAGATAGAGGGGACCTACAGCTTCACACCCATACCATTTATTCCTTGGTGAATGAAAAAAATAAAAATCAACTTGGGAATACCTAGGGTTTAGCTATGCTATAAGTATATGAAGCTTCTTAAACGCTAGAAATATAGCCGAACGTAACCATGATTCAGAACTTTATCTTCAAATATATAAAAATTACAAGGCCCTGGCCTTCTCTGACTTAAACCACCTCGTTTTCTTCCTTGGACACTTTTGGGTTAGATCCACACATAAAATGACCACTCGATGTCCATTTTCATGTCAAAATTAACAATTTCTCAGCAGTACCAAACTCGCTTTAAATTGTCTTCCACGGTAATTAGGTCATGCAGATTATTTAGTATTCAGAGGCAGGCCTTATTTCTAGAGTTTAGGTACAGCTGTACCTCATATCTCTATATACTTTATACATTGGGCTTATACATGTACCAAAACAGCAATAGGAAATATCGTAGATAGGGAGATTTACAAAAAATATATTGTGAAACTGGTTTTATCTGGGTAAGTATTTCTAAGAATGGTACAAAAAGAAATAAATATTATACAGCTGATAACACAAGGACATTACTAGCTCGTGATCTTTTTGCTGATAGAAATTCAAACGGACTCGGTCAAATATATAGGAATATTTGATGCGCTGTTGTTGTTGTAATTACCAAAACGAATATTTAGTATCAATGTCCTGTTACTTACGAGAAAGACCGAGGCCTGGCAGCCATTCTGTCGGTTGGTTATCTGATTAAATTAAACGATGACCAAACCATGGGACCTGGAAAAACAAAATACCCGATATAGATATACGTAAACGGGCAACAAGATATATGTAGCAGGATACATGTATATATTAAATATCAGCCGGTCACAGTGAACTCTCCGTGCAGAGGAGTTAGACCATATGTCATCCTCTAACAGAGCAATAATTCATTCTTATCCAGCAATGACGTACGCAATGCATATTTAATCGTCCATACAGTGTGTTTAAATAAGCAAACCATTAGAAGAAACTTATCAAAATAAATCAAATATTTTTAAAAATAATTATTGTTTTTAATTATTGCGATATTAAATCCACTTACTACCTCTGTGCGGAGAGCAAAGGCATTGCGGTTTATAGTAAAACAGATCAATGAATCAGGAATGAACAAGGACAGCTTTTAGAGAGCATAAAGGTTTTGCTGGGCCCATAGTTTGATTTTGAGGGAAACATTTATTATAAGCCCATTATCAAACATAAGACCGAATGTATATATTTTAACTATAATAAATTTTAGATAAATTAAAATTAAAAGCAAGATGTTAATATGAAATACATGTAATTATTACCAGATTGACATTGTTAGATTGGGAATAAGCCTTGTATGGTACTCAATGGGATTTCATGAACCCTATATCTCGTCAGATTGCAGCCCAATTATTTCTCTGCCTTAGCCCTGTAGGCTTACAGGAATTCTTACCCTACTACATGAATACTTCACTGTCATTTGTTTTTTTCAAATCTGTGTTGAAAACAAATCAAATAAATAACTATGACAAAAAACAAAAAACAACAAAAAAAACCCTGTCCCCGGCATTGTATGCGCTGGGGGAACTCAAACCTGTGAATAGACAGTATATCCAAGTAAGATCAGAATGGAAGTCCAACACACTGTAACTGGGTCATTATCAGGTAAACGTAACTTTCTCGATTGTCTTGTAGCTATCGTGAAAAGTGAAGGCTTTTACATGTACACTGATAAAAACAGTTTTTTGAGCCAACATTAAAGCTGTGGTATGAAAGTGTAAACTGTTATAACTGCTAAACAAACAAGACTGAATATTCTGTGATATTGAACTAATATAGAGCAAATGTCACTGGTGTAACATGTCTTTGGTAATGTCACTGGTGTTAGATAGCCCTAAACTCATATTATAAGCAAACCTCCCGTAAAGTTCAAATTGCACTATCATAAAAAAAAAAAAAAAATTAACACTAACCTATACAATATTCATGTGTCAGTGAATTGTTATGCGAAATAAATCTAAAACTTAATGTCTGTCCATTAAATGTTTGTCACTGGTGTTACAAGTATTTCCATCCACCGTAAAAAAGAAAGATAACGGTTATCTCCTTTATCTGAAGATAGAATGACAGCAGTAATACCTGTGACACAACAGCAAATGAGTTGAAAGTAAAGTCATCATAGAATGGGTTAATTTTCGTGTTCTGTGCTCGCAACTCCAGGAGTAGGCACCAGTGACTATTACCAGTTAAACAAATCACTTTGCAGTCATTAAAGGAAAGCAATACAAAGAAAGTATCAGCTAGGTGGTCACAATATGGCATTTACTATAATTCTACTATTGTTAAGATGGAGATTAAAACCAATGGGATAAATTTAAAGACCATCTAAAATAACTTTCAATAGAAACCATATATATTATTATTCATGACCTCTGAACTCTGACCAATAATAGGTCAAATCATCTTTTTGCTTTTTTAAAATCTGTTCATTCTTTGGTCAGGGTATGCTTTATCTGTGGGGATATGATCAAACAAATCCCAGTCAATTTTCTGTATAAACATTTAAACAATCCACAGGACTATACGGAGATCCATCATGATCACATGATGGTGGAAAACCAGTCACGTGAGTTACAATTCGTCATATAAGCTTATCTCAACACGTGGACCTTTGATGTACCATATCACATTCCAAAGTTGTCTGACTAAACAGTTTCCAAAGATAAAAACTGAAAAAACTCCCATCCAACTTTGAAAGATTAATTCAACAAGCACTACACTGGTCGGAATATCGTTCCCAGTCTGGATGTAATAGATTCAAGTAATACTGAGGAGTTTTTTTTGCCAAGATAACATTAGTATCTCTAATACACTTCCTTTTAAATGAACCTGTTCAAGTAAACAGGGTGTCTTGGCAACTACATGTAGGCCTATAAGTAACTATGTGCTAAGGATGTAAAGAATACTGCAGTCCGAGTTCCCCAGGGCAGGATCCTGGGCCAATTTATGTTTATTGTCTTCATGACCTACCATTGTATTTTAAGGGCTCTAAATCCTTAATATTCTCTGATGATATAATCAATCCCTAATCCGACACCATCTTCTGTATTATCCCTTTATCCTAAACACCTACTTGCCAGATCTCAAAAGTTCTGCGTCACATTTTAAACTTACGAAGGCGAGAACAGAAATTTTCAAATGGCCCCACTGTCAGTGCTGTCGATTTTACAATAACATAAAAGCATGCAATAAAATATATACTTTTAAGAAAGCGTTCATAACCATCTACACACAGTACTTTGGGAAAGTATTCCTGTTTCAGTCAACTTTATTATTATTAGTGACAGCTGTTAGTCAGTTGCAAAACAATAAACTAATGACGGTAAACTGAACGTCAATGGAACTTGGAACAGGTAGGTGGGCATTATTCCAACACAAAGTCTGAGCTTTTTGCCTCATCTCTACAATATATACACAGTATGGCAGACTCCTAAAACAGTCACTGAGTGAAAGCCCCCGGGCGTGCATAAATATCTCATTTAAATGGTACATTTACAAGACCTTTGTCCATTTTACAGTCCAATAATTATAACGACATCAGTTGACCATTCTTAAATGAAAATGGCACATGTTTAACCAGAAGATTTATATCTAGTTGTTATGTGCTGGGGTGTAACACCAGTGACTGTTATACCACCACACATACACACTAATTAAAAAAAAAATGATCCAATATTCAAATGGAATCTGCTCCGCCAAGCAAAGGAACATTACCCTTGATGGTCTCCCATAAAGATTATAACAAGCTTTTTCGGAAATCCACATTGTCATTTTATCAAATATTAACCGAAGGAAAAGTAACATTTCCCTGACTGCGAACCTGTATTTAGATACCCTATAACTTCTAGCAGTTGGGACAGAGAAATAGGCTTTACCACAGGGGGTCTTACAAGTTATTTCTGTGTCCCGTCCCAAAATTAGAGTGTCCCAGGGTATACATTTTGTTTGCATTTTTTATTAAAGTTTGTTTCTTTCTTAAAATTTAAGCCTGCAAGCAATTTTAGGAAATTCAATATAAAAAAAAAAATCAAAAACAATCCGAAAAACAATATTCTTGTCGCATGTTTAAAGCGCATGTGACGATAATATAAATATATTAATTGCATTATACTTTGAATAAATGAAGAGTGACCAATTTGCTTGCCTCCAGTCGTATTATAAATACTGTGCAATGAGAAAAAAGACATATATGTATATATGCCTCCACTGGGTCTGGATGAACTATAGGGAATTATCAGCATTATATTGTCAAATATGGCCAGATCCTTATAAGATATATTGGCAGGTGTACCATTGTTGGAATCAAATCTATATATAAAAGATCGATATGCGATATAAGACTTACCACAAAGTAAGACTCATATATATAAGTCTTAAGCCTATACAATAATGCTATACTCCGCTGAACACGATCAACATAGAACAATCCTTCTTATACAGGCCATACAAAGTACAATTGAAAATACTGAATATATTTGTGGCTGTTTGTATGTAGGGTATCACAATCTATAAATTGAACAAGTCAGGAATTTAGTGTTCATGCAGCAGGCTGTGACATCATTGTACAGATGTTGCATAGCATCACATATATTGATGGGGAACATTACTTTAAAATGCAATACACAAGTCAATATACCTGCAGCAAACTACTTGATGGAGAGAGAGGGGCGGGGTTGATTTACCAATACAGTACTGTTATCAATAGAATAGTTACATTGCCAACAAATGAAAACAACAACAAACTTTACTTTCATAAGCGATCTGTGCTTTTGAGTTCAGTCTTCATATACCACTATGAAATAAAGCCTGGTTACCTGAAAATATGTGTAGGCTGAGAATTTTAGTAACCAGTAGGCCATCAATTCACAGTCTCAGTTAGTCCACATTCCACTGATTTTTCTCAGTTAGTCCACATTCCACTGATTTTATACGAGATTGAAAAGAAAACGCAATAAACACTAAACATTTATTGTATGCAATATGGAGATCTGGAAGACAACACAAATTACAGAGAATATATTGGTCACTAGCTAGATGTATGTACAGCAGCTGTTATATGAGTGTAATGATCTGCAAGAAAACACACCAAAGACACTTGTATCTAGCTGGTAACCCCAAGATCTCTTTAGGGTTACTGAGGCTTATTGTATGTAATAGTACAATATCTCAAGGTAGGCCTAACGAGAACATGTAGTTACCAGGTAGATACAAGTATCTGTGAATCAAATCATGTATGTTGGTGACTGTATACTGCTTAATTAGTTCATGTCTGGAGATCACCAAAAACAGAGACATCTGCTGTTGTTGACCTAATTTGTTTGTTTTCTAGACATTTTGAGCAAGGCAGTACTTCATCCCCTTGGAACTATCCCCATATGTCACTACATGTATCTTTAGATTTACATGTGCTACATGTACTAGAAAATTTTGAGGACGGTACTTGCCTGAAGAAGTTCGGTTTTTATTTTTTAGTGTTTTTGATCAAGAAGCTAAATTGGTGAATATATCATACTGTATGATATTGTGCAGAAATTTGTTTGAGCCTCACACATTTGCTAATCAATAAATCAATATAAACAAACAAAATAAATTTTCCTTGAGATTTCTTAAAAGTTTCTTTTAAGAATACCCCCATAGCTGTACACTATGCATATGGCTATGGTAACCTGGTTATCTAGTCACCTGAGGCTCGAAATTCTTTTTAGAAGCAAACACCAGCTTAAATCGCTAATAGTAGATTAGAGGTTGACCTTCAACATAAAGTAACTTCATCTAGGAACAGATGAAATTTAAAAGTGCTTTGAACAATTGACCCTTGCTGCAGTTGACCTGGGGACTGTTGTTTGAAGAACTATTTAATTTAATCCGCTAATATAAGACGTCACGCCATGTTGAAGGTTATCTGTAACCCAGTATTAGAGATTTAATCTGATGTTAGCGGCTAATCGTCTTCTGAGCAAATGGCCCCTGGGTATTGTTCGATCTTAGCCTAAAGTGATCTTAATTTCCATGACAACACAGTACATTCAGTGCTGGTAGCTAAAATGGCTTTATTGAATGGGTCCTTAGTCTCACAAGTCAGATTGTTAGCGGTGGAAGTTAAGAGGAAGAAGGACAAAAGAAAATTTGAAGAAAAAAAAAACACATCATTAAATTTTATACTTTAATCGCTCATATATGAAACATGATAACATTTCAATGTTTATAAAACAGAGATGCAAAATACATTTTAAACTTGAAGTAACCTATGAAGAAATTGGTTGCAGTCTATAGCCTTTGACATTAACATAGCTGGACTGTACATGTTCTACAGGAATAAAATATCAAATCCTCTGATTTAGGCTGAAATCAAGATTGACAGTTAAGGAACATATAGCCAAACTGTGCAACCATTATATAGTACCTCCCAATGTTAGCACAAATCATTCTGTGCACAATGAGGATTCAACAGCAGATCAACTATCACATTCTGATTGGTTGGTGACATTTAAGAATCAATATAATTCTTAACAGAAGGAGGGCTGCATTTCGTAAACGTTCTGTCTAAATCTTAAAGAAAGAAGTCTGCATTAAGCAGACATATTGAACATCTGAAAGACAACTTTTGTAAAATTAGTCTAAACATATTTCAGAAAATATATTTTAATTTACATGTTGAAAACTAAATAGAATAGGATTCCAGATTTGTGAATCTTCTCCTTTACATGGTGAAAGCCAGTTTATACAATATCATTATTTATTAGTATATAAAAAGACATATTGGTACAAATTATATTTTAAATGCCAAAGGTCTACATTGCCGGATGGTTTCCTTTAAGTTGGGAAATGGCTGTTCTTTTCTGCTGTATTACTAGGCACTTCAAGAAATTGGTTTTTGTTTCCCATGTGAAAATAAAATGCTTGAACCATAAATAACATTAGATAGGTGGCAATGTACTCTAAAACGATAAAAAAACAACAATTAACAGAATGTTCAATAATTATATAACTAAGAAAACTTGTAAACCTTGAGCTTTTAATGCAAAAATTATCACCCTATCTAACAATTAAAGGAACTATTGACATTTCAGGTTTAGGACTTTACTCCATGTGTAGCATGCTACATTTACAAAAGGGGATACGAATCGTTCTAAGTATATAATACAAGTGTATACAAAATGAAGTCAGCTAATGAGATTGACTATAACAGCTATGACTAGAGTCCTAACTGACACATTTAAATGATGTTAGGGTAATACAAAACGTGACCTATGCTGAACAAATCAATCTATGTTACGGTCATTATGTGTAAAACCTAAAAAATGTTCAGGGAATTTTTAAAAAAGCAACTTAAATGTATTCAACAGGCCAAATAAATAAGCAGGTAAACCATAGATCATAATTCTTTTAACTTCACGACTTTTAATTTTGATTGTCAAACATAAAAATAAGAAAAGAAAAAACAAACAAACAAGATGTAAAAGAAGTTTGATAAGATAATGACATAAAATAAAAAGATAAAAAAGCAGGCGTTTGAAATTTGTTAGACTCTGGATATTTCACTAATGTAACAGGTACATCTTTCCAACAGGGGACATCTTTCTAACAGGGGACATCTTAACAAAAGTGGTGTTTGGTGGAAAACTGAAACTTCCCGTTTATTACAGATTTAGATTCGTTTTTTTGATTAGGTTTAATGCAGTACCCAAGGGTAATTTGTTTATAAAATATGGCGACAGATTGCCCAATTCACACTGCTCCTTGAAGTTGAGTAATCACATAGGGAAACCCTATTAAAAACCTTCTCACTTATATACCTGATGGTCAACAGGTGGATTTGATCTCATGAAAAGTACATCGAAGTAGGATTAGTAAGTTCACTCACTATCCACTAAGCTACGGCTACAGGAAACAGATTTAGAAAGTGGACCTCAAAACTAATCCATTTCCAAAAAGGTGGGGGGTTTTTTTTTGGGGGGGGGGGGGGGGGGGGGTTGGTA
>JARFOD010156776.1:0-12208 GCA_031763545.1 Mopalia muscosa | reverse complement strand
CAACAGAAAGCAACCTCTTTTCTCGCCTCTTACCATCGACCGAGGAAGCCGAGGGAGTATTCTGCAGGGCCATGGCCCACCCCCTCCCTCACAGGCCTGCTGAGAGAGAAGCCTGAAGATTAAATTAACCAATTTGAATTCAAACGTATTGTCAGACTGAAAGTAAACAACCTATAAGCAGCTTGTGAAGCTAGTGTCCACAGCTCAGTGGCCTTTGTTCTGTAAGTTGTGACCCACCTAGTGACAGAGAGCATGCTGTCAATAAAAAATGATTAAACACCCTAGCCAAGTATCTAATTAAATTGAATAAAAAAGAATTGTTAAGATCAGATTTAATTAATGATAAATTCATTTCTTTATCATTTTCTTTATGGTAACTTACCTTTCTGGCTCCTGGCTATGGACTTTGGTGGTGTATTGTCAATGGAAGCTATGGAAATACAAAGTACAACACTGTTGAGTAAAGATCTATGGTAAATTATCAAGATGATTGTGAAGTATTAAACACCCGGGCCCGAGATTTTAAAAACTTGAGCATACTCAAGTCCGAGTCTGTGCTCAAACTCAAAATCGGTGGTTATAAAATGTTTTGAGCATGTACTCAGCGGAGTACAAAATCAATGCACATTCCAACTCTTGAGCATGCTGTTTAGGTGCTCTTTTGTCAATGAAGGTAAAGGTACACTACGCTGATTTTGTCTGCTGCATCGTGGCAATTTTGTTTGTCACTGATAAAATGTTTTAACCATTTTAAAGGTCTCATTTAAAAAATCGAATCGAAAAAGGTACGTTAAAAGTCATTTGCAGCCTTTTTATTATTGAAACAACTCTGCAGTACCGTTGAGTACAGTCTTGAGCATGGTCCGAAACTTGCTCAGGATTTATGCTCAGCTGAGCAAAGAAAGTGTTCACAATTTTTTTGTAACCTCGGTTTTCGAACACAGACTCCAGAGTCAACTCAGCTGAGCAAGAAATATCATCTTGAGCATACTCAAGGACTTTTATATCCTCAGCCCTAAATTTCAATTAATTTGCAATTTTTAAATTTAAATTACAATTCTTGTTGCATATATGGAGATCTGTTAGTACCCTATAAATGGTGTTACTTGTCATCATACACTGTGAAGTTCATGTTAAGTCACTGCATTGTCCAATGAAAACACAGATAGCATAAAAGGTCAGCATTAACATAGTCTTCTTGTCATTATCAATTTCCTGAAGAAACTTAGTGATTGGTCATTCACAACAAACCAATCAATGTTTTTTGTTATAGCATCATGATGGAGTCTGATTGTACAACACTTACATTTAGCCTTTGACAATTTCTTGTAGTGATTATTCATGTGATCTAGTACGAGATACTGTGTAGTCAGTTTACTGGCTGTTGGGCAAAGAGCTGAAAGTAGAAAGTCATTACATATACATGTCCAGAAGACACCACACAATTCCAAGTTTTGCTAAAAAATGATTAAAATAAAATCAAGCAATCATATGAGATTATAATACATTTAATATAAATATTTATTAATTATATCAGTCAGCAATTGGTATGAAACCGAGAAGTCTTATAAACCAGCCCGGAGTCTGCAGTCACTTTCAGCCTGTTCAGTAGTCTAATCATACACAACTGAATACACCACAACAGCATCATATTATAATCAAATAATTAGAATATTATAATTAAGTTCTTAAACAATTAAAACATTTAATAAAGCTAGAGTTTTTCTAAAAAGTCAAATTTTGTGTGGCACATTTTCAATTGAATTATTATTTGAAGTTATTTGACTCATATGATGCCAGATGGCCTTCAAGCTCTGTGGGTCAATAACCAAACTCTCAGCCACTACACAAGAGTAGAAATGTAGATAAAATAAAAACAAGTTTGGTTTTGTGGGGGGAAAAAATACAAAAAAAGAGTTTTTTTATTGCTCTTGTCTCTCAAAATTTCCTTGTGAGGGAATTTTTTAAATCCTGGCATTGGTCTTACAAGCCGGAGGTTGAATTCTTCTTAAAACAGATGCTTGACAGTAATGTTTTAGCACTACAAAATAAAACATCTTTGATTTCATGATTTGTTAGTTTTGAAGGGCTTTTATAACATTGTTTGCTTTTTAATTTCTACCCAAATCTGATCAGATTCACCAACTTAATAAGTACTAATTTTGTCCAGTTTTTATCAGGATTTAACTTTACTTACGACTACTTTTCACTCCCAGCTGGCCTCGCAATGTACCAGCCATCTTAATTGTCTGCTCCACCAAATCTATAAAAATGAGAATGGGTTAAGTTAAAAGTGCCAACATAAAACCCAAAAATAGACAAGGTCAAGATAAAATACACAGGAGGAAAAATTAACCAAATAAAACAGGGTATTTATACAATGTATAAAACAGCAACACTAACCCAGTCATAATATGCTAACTTAGTGTTTTGTTCAGTCAGAAAATAGATGTTCTTCCACACAACTTGTTTAGCTTTTGTTTGATTGTTTGTTTGATTGGTGTTTAACATTGTACTCAAGGGTATTTCACTTATATGACGACGGACACAAATACGGAACATCACAAACAAATCTGCTCCCGTTACCCTTTAGCTCTGCGAACACCAGGGCAACAGAAAGCAACCTCTTTTCTCGCCTCTTACGAGCGACCTTGGAAGCCGAAAGAGTATTCTGCAGGGCCATGGCCCACCCGCTCTCTCACGGGGCAACTTGTTTAGCAGCAGGTCATACAGGTAGGTACAGGTTAACGGAGGTAGGACTGGTAGGTACATGGTATCAGAGCTACAGATCAGCTCTTAGTGTATACAGATCAAACAGAAAACATATTATGACATTTGTTTTTGTTTATTTTTGTTTGGTTTAATGTTGAACTCAAGGGTTTTTCATGTGTATGATGGCAGGTTGTAAATTTCTCACTCTGTCTTACTTAAATACAGTGATTACTGGAGCCTCCTGGTATGAATGCAGGCCTGTGCTGTTGGGGAGAATGGACAGGACAGGGTTTCCCCATGGTTATGCAAACTTAATTTAGGTGGACCGATTTATAGGTTTCCTAAATTGTTTGCAGTATTTGTCTAAATTTGTATTTTGCTACTGATTTTGACCAATTCTGTCATCTGATAATCAGATAGATTGTATTTTAAAGCAATTTAGCTTTATTTTTCACAAGACACCTTCATGTATTTAAATTATGAGCAAACCAGGGGAAAATAGAAATGTAAGGTTATCTTACAAAATTTTAGAGGACAGATTTTAAGGTTATGCCAAAAAAGATTACAGCATAGACGTTTGGAGTTTTACGCAGTGCTTACCCGGTAAGGGTATTTCACTTATATGATGACAGTGTATTCCAACAATAATTTACACTAGCACAACCAAGATGTGAAGTGTTTCCATAATGATAGAAAATGAATTCTCCTACAGTGCTAAGTAAACACATCATTGCTACTCATCAAACAAACTGCCCTTAGTCAGAGGGTGAGATTAGCAAGAGCATTCAATCCTGTGAGTGTATATTGAAGGAGGATCAGTAGTCAGATACTCCTACCACTCAACAAGGCAGCCAGCAATATTAAATAAATCACTGGGTGTGTTAATAATTTAGTTTCTGTAGCTTACTCCATGTCTAGAAGTCTAATAATGGTTACAAAGTATGACTGGTGTAACACTGGAGCCTTCATTCAGTAAGTGCTTCAGATTCTTTAAGTTAGAAATGTCAAAGTCGGACTCGAGAGGTTGTTTATACCGATGATCAATGGTAACAAACAGATTATGGTAAGAATCTCTAAAAGGAATCGACAGTCAATCAACTCCTGTTTAGGATCCTTGCATTGTTGGACAATATTTGCTTCGTCTGGTACATTGTAACTCCGTCACGTTGACTGTATTATATATAGGCTAGGCCTATACATGTACCTTCCACCAATTTTTTTTTCTTAAAGCAAAGTAAAAATATCCGTTTTTAAACAACATCGTCTTCTCAGCTCTGTTGGCAAAAATAACCTTTGACCCCTTTTATTCCGCGATTTGAATGATTTTGATCTGAGCTTACGTGGGTGTTCTTATATCTTTGGCATAAAGACAGCCACAAGAACATGAGGAAGTGCGGCGACAGAATCGATCTAGGCCTTCGCCTACCACAACAACAACAACAACGGCATCTTGAATCGCTGTAAATTAAGAAGACCAAAATGCAAGCAAAAGTGTCACGTGTCGTACCTTCGGAAGTTAAATAGGTAATCGGAACTCTTAAATTAAATAATATAAATGTGGTTCCTGGTCCATGATGACCTGAATTCCATGGAAAGTTTTACATCACTTTTTCGCTCCATCCATTTTGTTGGTAACCAATAAACACGACGCAGTGCCCCCTTGCGGCTGTATTTACCGTCTGGACATGTCTGGTTGGATACGAGTCAAAACCACTGACCTACATTTTTGTTAACACTTTATTACATGATAATCTCTACAATATAAAAAAATACTATTGTAAGCTTACACATTAAGCTTTTAAGCTTATTTATGTAATATGGTATGCATACATTTCATTATTCCGTATTTGATCAAAAGAGCCTATTATCAACTTGAGAAGGTAAATTTGAGAGACTATATAATAGGCCTAGTGAAATGTAGAAAGTCTAAGCCTAAAATAATTATAAAAAAAAAAAAAAGAAAGAAAAGAATTTGAAGGCAATTTATGTCTATATATAAAGAATTTTTCCTTCTTCATTTATTTAAATATAAAGAATTAGGTGAATGTGACATTTATATTAATGATTAATGATAATCAGTAACAACTGAAAGAACCGTGTTCCAATCCGTTCCACCTAACGTCTGGTAGGCTATAGTACCAGTAGCTAGGACTAGCCTATATTTGCCGGACCAAATAAAATAATTTCAAACTTACGCAGTCGTCGTGTCTAAGTACTTAATTCTTTGGTTTATCAATCGATTCGAACACGACCGGTTCATCAGATTCGTGTAACAATATTTTATCACTTTGTAGGCTTTCTAGTATATTTCGGCAGAGCCCGGACTCATTGATACTATATAAATCGATTAAACTGTGTATTCAACAAATTTGGTTTTGATTAACTATCGATGTCTTTGGTAAAACATGCGCTGTTTTCGTTCAGCGAAGGAGGAATTGGGCAAGAGTCAGAATTCGATTTTTTAAAATACGTTTGCTGGCATATTTTGTCACTGGAGTATATTATACAGCATATATGCTTAGCTTACAGTTTTGCATTTCCATGATTTTTTCATTATAATTGGTTCGAAGATAAACTCAAAACGAATACTCGAGCCGTTTCCGATTATTTTATAACGATGAAAAAACTATAACACATCAAATAATTACTATATGTGTCTGCTCTCGATGAATGGCAGTGGAAGAATTTTTTAACATAAACATGATTATCGCGAAACATAAACAAACGAGTCAACTTTAAAGAAAAGGGGGGTTAGGTTACTACATTCCCGGAGGGGTTAATACGTTATGGTAATATACCAAAAAAATCCTTCAGCTCAATAATCAAACATAAATTATCAAAATTATTTCCGCTTATTGTAACAGGCATCCAGTCAAAACGGCCCCAACCGATATCGGTCGAAACGACAACACTTTCCGGTCAAAACAGCCGCACCTATTATAATATTATATAATGTGTAACATATAATTATTGTCACTACGGTGGTAACATATATGTTTTTGATGTCAGTTGTGTGACCACCGCTTCACTGGTTATTGTACATGTTGTTGGGGTTGTTTGTTTGTTTTTATTGCGTTTTTTTCTTCTTTTTTTTCTTCATTATTCAATGTTTTAATGCTAAAAAAAAAGCTTAATTACCATTATCTCTCCTTAAGCGAGATTAGCAACATTATCCCTAAGGTAACGAAGAAATTATACACTAAATAAATCAAGCCGATTCTGACTTTGAATTGATTAAATGAGCTGGCCACTAATCTTACGAAACAGGGGATTAAAAAGGATGGGTCCCCACGAAAGTTACCTGATGGAGTTGGTCTTGTTTTGAGTCTGACAGTATGAGTGGTTTCATCTATGCTATGGCAAGCCATTTATCACTTCTACCTTTATTCAATATATCTCGATTGTCTCTATATTTTTGCTTTTATTTTACAATAATTTTTCATAAATGTGAAATTCTTTTTTACTTATGTTGAAAAGATTTTAACTTACGTGAAAAATAATTTCCCATATGTAGAATAAAAATGTATTTTATATAATTATGTAGAAATCTTTTCAACATATGTGGAAATCTTTTCATCACATGTGAAATTCTTCTCCACATTAGCCAAATAAACCACCAAAAGCTAATTATTGTCTAATTTGTTAAAATTATGTGCAACAGAATTTCAATTATGTAAAATAAACTTTTATTTTAGATATGTACAAAAGAGTTACATTAGGTGGGGCCGTTTTGACTGGAAAGTGCAGCCGTTTTGACCTATATCGGTTGGGGCCGTTTTGGTTTGGGGCCGTTTTGTCCTGTAGGCCTATTCATCTAACATTCCTTCCTTAAAAGTCAAAGACGTCTCCAAACTAAGCTCTGCTATGTAGCCTGGATAGCCTCGGATATGACGTTTGTTATATTTGTAATTACACACGTTTCATTGAAATACACAGCAAAAAAAGAAAAAAGAAAGGACAATATATATAGTCACCGTAGTAAACATTAATTATAGACCATGCACCCCCGTTCGCCTCCTGCCAACTCAAGATTTATATGTACAATAAAAGTAACAGTACCCCATTCGATTGAAAAGAAACCGTCGACGTCTTACCTCCCCGGTTTGCGTATATGCCGCTTGGTCATAAACCAGGACCATTTTGTGTAATGATATTCGGTAGACAACCGAAAGTTGTGCGGTCGTCGCCAGGCTGTATTTAAAAAAACCGGGATTTTTTTTAATTTATGTAATTCATTAACCAATTTAATTATATTAAAAAAAAAAAAACTTTTTCAACTTTTTGGTTTGCCACTTTACACATTTTTGAATTTTCAGCAGGACTTTATTAACGGTGTCATGGTGTCACAATGTCAATATATAATATTGACAAGGTGGGGATTGTTTGCATGAAGAAGATCGCCATTAAAATACCCGGCTGTTTAAATGTTGAGGTTTCTTTTATCTAGCATGTATATATAGGCTACAGATGAAGATGTAGTGTCTTGGAGTTCATTCCACAGGTCGTACATGATGGGTGTTTTGGGTTTGTAAGCCTACACATATCAATTAAAATAAAAAAAACGGACTTGCGATAAGGCTCAGGGATAATTTTAACTGCAATGTTGGAAAATATATAGGCCTAAATATATAGCCTACACCACTTAGATGCAGAGTTCTGTACCTCTTATAGTCTATCAGAGTTTTTGCACTTAACAAGCTGAGGCATTTTGTTTGTTAAACGCGGCCTTACCTCGTGCAGGAGCCTCTTAAAAATATGGCAATGCAAATCTAGTACCTGTTGTCAAACCGCCACTTTTTTCTTTTCCGAATGCATCAATGTAGACTTAAAATTGTCGCAGAACGGCAAGTCACTTTGTTTATTTACATAAAAAGGAACGTTTACCTCACAAGATAACACTTCATTAGATAGGGATATATAGACCTACATGTTTTAAGACGGTAGGTACGGAGCGACAGGGATAATAAAAATATTGCTACTCATATAACTCTTTCAAACGACTTATTGACTAATTCCAACTATTTAGGAACTTGTTAAAACGGCTTAGTAACTCGTTCTAGCGACCTATTGACCCGTTTAAAGGACTTACCACCTCGTTTGAACGAGTTTGTTAACCAAGGGCGTTCCATCACAAAAAAACAAAAATGGAGGACATAACTCGCAATTCTACTGAGCCGTAACACTTTTCTTTACGGCTCCGTAGACCTATATACGTGTTCTAAATACAAGTTTAATTGCTGTACACCGATGCTATAGGAAGCTCTCGGTAATGGCAACTATATTGTATTTTTTTGCTTTTATTTTATTTTAACAGCCAATTAAATTTTAGATTTTAATCCACAAATGTTAATCCAACACTAGCCCAAAATATTTTAGATATAAAGCTATACGCAAATTTACGAAATGTTTTCAGGAAAGGTGAACACGTGAACCATCGTGATATACATTTCTGTGTTACACTTGATTTACCTCTCCAACCAAGGTTAGATAGAATAAGGTGTCCAAGTGCGTCATAAGTCAATACTATATTACATAAATGTTTAAAAATGAATAAGTGTTGAATCAGCCAATCAAATCGCCTGATTGAAATGAAAAACTTTTCTTAAATTCATATTTATTATCGCCCCAATTTTGTCTCACATCATTTTTTTAATTATCTTTCGTGACTTTGGACAATAAGAACTTGAGAACACGGTATTTGGAACAAAATGCGTGACAAACAATTTCTGACGCATGGATTTTGATCAAAGTGACGTAAGATAAACATAATTGAAGGGAGACAAAAATTGTAACGTGAAATAATACATAACAAAATTGTATTTCTGCTTTGATTGGCTGGTTAAACACCTTGTTATTTTTTAACACTCATGCAAGATATATAGTGTTGACTTGGCCCACCGTTAGAACAGCCGGTGTAAGACATCAGCTTTATATAGCAAAGCACGGCGTTAACACCCAATCAAAAAACAAACAAACTATAATACAGCCTTGGACCTTTGATCGAAAATAAATCTTGGACGGTAAAGCACTCTTGGATATTATATGATAAATAAATTTATATCTGGATCAATAAAACGTTTTCGTTTTGAATTATGCAGACGAAAGGAACATACTCCACCCAGCTTCATCCTCAAACTGGACAGTGTTTGCTGACCTCAAAGCCACCACAAGCTGTATTCTTTTTTCGCATTGACGACCAATTATTCACAGCGAAATTATTAACAACAAACTAGGTATAGTCCTCCTTCTGTAGGCCTATCTATTGCTGGTAATTAAGACTACAAAGTTGACAGGCAACCAGTTAACGAGTGGTATTTTCCAGTCATAATAGTTTAATTACCATTTTATTATAATATGTATAATATGTATATTATATATTATATGAAGTTGTTGAAGTGTCATTTAGAAGCTGGGATGATAACATAACAGACAAGACTTTATGGGTTTTCAACTTCTGGATTTATTGAGAAACAACATTTAAGTGCTAATACTAGCACCGTTTTCAAGCTTGAAAGGTTTCTGCTTCGTTTCCGGTTCAGAGGGAAGATTTTGTTTTCCCCAATAGGCATTATTTAAAAATGATGTTCAAATCTAATCTACCTAAAATATACACCCATACAATACATATTGTGAAAAGTGACCAATTTCAGTAAACAAACATCTTAACATGTAGAGCATATAATACACCCCTATATAGTAATGTTTTAAATCCTTCTAAATCCTTCTTCTGCGTTCATTGAGATTCGAAATCAGTTAGAATTTATCTTCACAAGGGCTTTCCATCTCCTTCCGGCGATACACGGCTCCTAGTTTTGGACCTTCTTTTGATAGCGGAGGGACTCTGCAAACTTCTCGCGGAGACGGCTGTGGAGAAATATAAATAGTTCGTTAAGTGAAGCAAATTTCTACACTATATAGTTATATCAACTACTTAACTGCTTATTATAAGTACTTTTAAGACAATATTAGCTTCAAACTCATGTTCCTGGGAAACTTTCACAATTGTATTAATGGAATATCTAAGATGCAACATATTGTGAGAAGCACCGTTCTTTGTCCTCGTTGTTGTATTGATGCTCAAAGGGTCTATTAATTATTCATCTTCCCAAGTCAAGGGTCAAATACCTCCACTAACCAATATTTGTTCCCGAGCTTGTCTACATTGTGATGTAAAGCAGCTTGGAATAAAACTCTTGGTTAGTGAAAATGAGGGTCAACATGCGTGAGACTAGACTTATTCCTCAACAAGGATTGGAGGCTTCATATGGCGATCTTCTTTTCTGTCTTGCATATAGGGAAGATGCTAAATAGAATACATCAGAAACAAACCTTAACAACTGTGAATCGTCCGTATGCCCAAATGTAGCATATTTGTCTAACTTATATTCGGACAAAATGCTCTCCCATGTGAAGTAACCAGCTTATACATTATCAACAAATCTTCTAGACTTTTGTTTTCGCAAATACTGCATCATTGATCCAAGTAATCCATCAACGAAGTGCCCCTTAAATTATCGTTATAATCTAATATAATTATGTTCTCCTCTATAAGCTGCCCGCAAAATGGACTCATTCTATGTTCTATTCTGAAAATTGATCCCATACCGCCACTCATAATGTTCCTCATGGAGATGTTACACTGGTCACATAATCCTATATTACCTCAGCAAGTATAACACTAAAACCGAAACTATTGTTCTTTAGACGAGTTTGTACATCTAATGACAAGGCCCGAATGTGGCAACAATGCTATAATTTCCAGCCGGTGTCAGGGAGAGAACCATATATATGGTGCTCCCGGAAAAAAGGGACAACGGGAACCCGATATTTTGTCATGTCAGCTTTTCCGGCTTGTGATTATCTTTTTTCGAATGATGGTGAAAGACTGCAGCTGGCATATACGTATACTATAATAGTGCACCAAAGTTCAAAGCTAAATGATAATCGAAGGTGCAAAATGGCTACGAGGTGAATCAGCGCCACAGTTAATACAAGAGCGTATCATAGTACCATTGTAGTTGTTCCCTTCAGTTTGAAGCTTACATATATGGTCTGTTTGGTTTTCTTGTACGAAATCACAATACAAAATATGTCTGTTCACTTTAATTGGGATACGATTTACTTCTTATCTTCGTTAAATGTCAAGATATAATAATAATTTCCTAAGTGTAAAATAATGAACTTAACAAGAAGAGAACTACGTACCTACCTGTCTAGGCTGCTGAGCCGGTCCACCTTGTGTATTCCCACTGACGCCCTGTGACGCCGATGGTGCAGGCTGTAAAAAAATATTATTTTGTTTATGTCTTCTGGTTAAAAAAAAATTAAACAAACGGACAGTATCAAAGGTGTCCATTTGCTTGAACACCAATGTAGATGGATCATAAATCGGATCCAATAGTAGGAAAGGTATTTACTATCCCTTAGCTCTAAGTGTTATTGTCTCGATTCTCGCAGTTTATGATGGTGCAAACTTTCTGAATTAGTGTGTCGAAAAATTGTCAATTATAACTTTCTAAACAGCCTAGAATAATATAAGCAATATCCTTTACAGCATTCTTACCTCCAGCTGTAACATCCTGTAGACGAGGCTCAGTCTCCCGTTAATCTTATATTCTCCCAGAACAAATACACCCCCATGTAACATTGCCTGAAAGAAAGTCGAGAATGTCAAAACTGTAAGCCTTTTTCAAATGTAAACTATGATGCAATTAACTTTTTCTAAACAATTTAGTTAACACCAAAGCCATATGTGCCACCATTCCATCAATAAATATATATTTGAAAAGGTTTAAATTATGTAAATTAAATTACGATTTCTACTTTCGCTTTCCACCACATGCAGATTTTACATAAATATAGAGGTATGTAGGACAGACCTTGAATGTTATCGATCCCTGAGAAGGCAAGTACCACGGGATAAATTTTTCACATATAGTAAAGAGCAAAATTTTCTCTTTTCAGTTATTAAAAAAATAATAAAGAACAAAATGAGCAGTCATTATATCAAATTCTATGCATTGCATGAATAAATACACAATTATTTAGTTACTCTTGAGTTTGACAATTATAATAAGAATTCTTAGGTAGATATATCCTTCAATAAACAATGAAATTATTCTTAGCCATTGTCAGTACTTCAACCCTGTGTGGTATGTAATACAGATGACTAGCGAACCTTTCTACTTAACCCAGATTTAATGGACACTATTAAAGTGAAAAGCCCTCTAACATTTAAATTTAATCAAGCAATTAATGTAAACGCATATTTGCCAACTAAAAGGTTGAAGTTGTGGAGAAAACACTTTTGAATCGGGTCAAAGTGTCCCTCAATAACCATCGCCGGTAAATTCTGATTATTTGAGGTATATCAATACAGAATTGCAAGAAATGACCTATAAGCGGCTTAGAGCACGTCCTACCCCAAATCCCGTCCCTGACAGCGTCACCCCCTTACCATCCCCTACCCCCCCCCCCCCCCCTCCCAAACACCCTC